>NW_021011479.1:2020775-2171307 GCF_003987935.1 Bombyx mandarina
CACGTCTCGACGGCGATCATAAGATCCTCGAAACAAGTCGATGTGGAGGACTGCTTCCACCGCATCAGACTTTCCCCCGATCTTAGGGACCTCGTTAGAATCAGAAAATCAGTGAAGATGTTTATGGATTCGACGGTATCCTCGGGGGATGGAGTTGAATCCGGGCCGCAAGGGAGGATTGGTGGAGCGGTGTCAGCTAAGCACGTGCCCAGCTTCTTCCAATCCACCATGGTCCTCGTATCTGGTTCGCGGTTGAGTGGGCGACCGAGCTGCATGACGACAGGTCGGTGGTCTGAGTCGAGTTCTGACATTGCCTCGATGGAGCGTAAGCGCAGAGTTACGTTCCTCAGCAGTGCCAGATCTATTGTGCTCGGACGACGCGCGGCGTTGTACGGATAGCACGTGGGGGTCGGGGGGTTGAATACTTCGAATGTGAGGTCGTCTATGAACGCGTCGAGACGCCTACCGTTCACATTCGTGCGATGGCAGTTCCACCTAGTGTGGTGGCAATTTAAATCGCCTGCCAGGATGACCGCGTCCCCCATACCGAACAGTGTCTCGAGGTCACTGCTCAGGAGGGGTTTGTCAGGGGGGAGATAAACGGATGCGATGACGATCGGCTGGTGTCCCGTCAGCGCGATGCGGCACACTGACGCCTCGATATGTAAGAGCGAGGGAGTATCGAGAGGGACGCAGTGCAGGGCCCTCCTATAGTAAATGACAGTCCCGCCCTTGCGGGCGGAGAGTCTGTCATTCCTAACCATGACGTAATTCGCGACTTTGGGGTCGCGACGCGAGGGCTTTAGGAAGGTCTCCTGCACCAGAAGGATGTCGATGAGATTATCGCGGAGAAACTCATATACTTGATCGCGCTGAGTCGCGTCTACACTATGAAATTAGTTGCATGACACTGATTTAATAAAAAAAATCGCGCAGGGCACGAAACTAATTTCATGCATGCATTACGAAAATATTCAATTACACGTGAAACTGATGGTAATAGTAATGTCACGAAATTAATTTCATGCCACTAATTTCGCAATGTAAATTCGCCCTTACGCACTGGGGTTCGGGATAAATAAAATTCTACCAAAGTACAACTAAAAACTGTATTCAACACCTAAAACACTCAACAAACAATTTAAAACTCTCAATTCGCTTCTTTCGCTTCGCTTCAGGTGATCCGGTCGCAGTTTCGCTTCGAGTAGTTCCGATTACTGACCGACTGCGTGCCATCTCTGCAACGCTTTTATAGTCGAGACGAAATCCCTAGAATCGTCGAGAATATTCCACAAAATTCTAGTATTGTATGTTTCCGCTATCTGGCAATAGATGGCGTTGTACTTCTCGAGCATTCTAGATGCTATTAGATCCTTCGATATTCGTTCGACTATTCGGCGATCGATGGCGTTACTCTTGCCGGCGTAACAATACCATACGTTATAAGAAATTTCGCGTGCTTTCCTATTCTATATCTGTTGGTTTATGTAATAAATTTCTGAATTGATATTTTAGGTTACATAATAGCAGTGTTAGCAGGATTTGGAGTAACAGCCGGAGCACACCGCCTGTGGACCCACAGGACATACAAAGCCAAAATGCCCCTACAAATCCTACTCATGTTATTCTACAGTTTTGCCTACCAAAATTCAGCCGTACATTGGATCAGAGATCATAGATTGCACCATAAGTACAGCGATACTGATGCCGACCCGCATAATGCCACGAGGGGCTTCTTCTACTCACATATGGGATGGTTATTGGTAAAGAAACACCCTGAAGTTAAGAGGAGAGGGAGATCCTTAGATATGTCGGATATTTACAGTAATCGGGTCTTGATGTTTCAGAAGAAGTGAGTTGTGAATTTACTTTAATGTTTTTATTGGAAGATCTCGGTAATAACTCAAGAGCTGAGCAAACAGTTATAAGATGTTATTATAGTATATACTATATACACAGGTATAATAGGTATAATCCAAGTACCAAGCGACTTCCATTTGACATCATACAGAAAAGGGCCGTTCGCATTGTCGGTAATCCCATTCTCACGGATCATTTGGAGCTTCTGGGTTTTATTTATTTATGTATTGCTTAGATGGGTGGACGAGCTCACAGCCCACGTGGTGTTAATGGTAACTGGAGGCCATAGACATCTATAACGTAAATGCGCCACTCACCTTGAGATATAAGTTCTAAGATCTCAGTATAGTTAGAACGGCTGCTCCACCCTTCAAACCGAAACGCATTACTGCTTTACGGCAAAAATAGGCAGGGTGGTGGTACCTACCCGTGCGGACTCACAAGAGGTCCTACCACCAGTAATTACACAAATTATAATTTTGCGCTCTCCTCCGCGGTGTTTCCCGAGCGCTATGACATGTCCTTCTTCAAACGAGGCTTGTGGAGAGTATTAAGAGGCGGGCAGCGGCTTGGCTCTGCCCCTGGCATTGCTAAAGTCCATGGGCGACGGTAACCACTCACCATCAGGTGGGCCGTATGTTCGTCTGTCTACAAGGGCAATAAAAAAAAATGTTTGAGATGATATCACCGCACCGCCCGCCACCGGGGTAGACTACCTGGAGCCACTCCGTTCATCCACAGTGCGCTTCCAGAGTTTTTTTTCCACGTACCGTCCGGCTTTGGGATGAGCTCCCCTCTACGGTGTTTCCCGAGCGCTATGATATCTCCTTCTTCAAAAGAGGCTTGTAGAGAATCTTAACATTAGGCAGCAGATTCGCTTTGTCTCTGTCGTTGCTGACGTCCATGTACCACAGTAACCACTCATCATCAGGTGGGCCGTATGCTCGTCTACCTACAAGGACAATAAAAAAAAAATGTTATAAGAGTTATAAGAATTAAAAAAAAAACACGTCATTTTCAAAAAAGCTGACGATTACATGACAATAGAATAAACGGAAATTTCTGTTTATAACAAAAACTCTACTTCCAGATACGCAATACCGATCACGGGAACCATCTGTTTTGTTATCCCCACTCTCCTACCGATGTACTTATGGGGGGAGTCCTTCAAAAATGCTTGGCATATCACAATACTGAGATACATCATTACGCTCCACATGGCATTCTTAGTGAACAGCGCTGCGCACATCTGGGGGTACAAGCCTTACGACAAACGGATTCTGCCAACGCAAAATCTTTTCGTGTCATTCATGGCTTTCGGAGAAGGATTCCACAACTATCACCACGTGTTTCCTTGGGACTATAGGACGGCAGAGCTTGGGAACAATTACTTGAATCTGACGACCATGTTCATAGATTTTTTCGCTTGGTTAGGTTGGGCCTATGATCTGAAGTCAGTGCCTGTCAGTCTTGCCGAGAGCCGAGCTAGAAAGACGGGAGACGGAACTGGTTTGTGGGGCTGGGGAGATAAAGATATGAGCGAGGATCTCAAAAGACAAACTGTCGGGGAGAATTGAAGGAAATTACATTATTGTTCGTTTATTTATTTGGTGGTTTTAATTTTATTTTTAAAATGGCCCAAAGCGCTAATGTTAGGATATTCGTTGGAAGGGAGGGTTACGAAAAACTGAAAGTATAAATTAAATGTCTTTCGCCTCGTACTTACCAGTCCCGATCCTGCGGACAGAATGGAAAGCAGTCGACGTCGCCCAAAACACGTCATTTCGGATCCTCCCGATTCACTAACGATGCTTTTAGGTACCTCAAGCACCGGTCATCGTTCTCGTCGAACTCGTCGTTTGCGACGAAGGGCTCGACGAGTAAATTAACCCACAGACACAGCCCACTGAGTTTCTCGCCGGATCTTTTCAGTGGTAGTGGTGGTGGTAGATTCTGCGAAGCACGGCTCTTGCTCGGGTTCGTGTTAGCAACGTCGTCAGGTTTGAGCCCCGTGAGCTCACCTACTAATTAAGGTTACGCTGAAATAGCCTCTCAAGGCTCTCAGTCTTTTTGTAAGAGGTTTTAAAATAGTTGTCTGGTGGACATATATTAAAATCAGCTTTCATGATTTTATGTACCTTGAGTACCTGATACCTGGAAATTGGCCGTCTAAGCAAGGTAGCAGGTAGGCATGCTTAGTACATACTAACACTACGCAATCGGCCACATTTCGTTCGTCAGAAAGAAGAAACGTATAACTGCTTCACGGCAGAAATAGGCAGGGTGGTGGCACCTACCCGTGCGGACTCACATGAAGTCCTACCACAGTAATAAGTGGGTCCTACGTGTAGAAAAGAAAATATCCACAGCCATGCAAATGAATAAACAAAAACAAGTACCAAGATCACATAAACACGAGTAGTTAAGTGTTGTCTAAACTTGCGCAGCGTACGTGAGATTGACATTTGAAAGTTTAATGGAACTAATTTATAAGTACTAAAGATTCTTACCTTATTGTGTATGTACGTCTCTACTATATTACTATATCTGCTTAGATATCATATTTCCAGCTGATTTTACACTACAAACCTGAAAGGACTTTTTGGCGGGAACGCGAAGAGTGAAGTTGTGTGATTTATTTTATTTTGCCTATTTAGTGTTTCTTCAGGTTTAAATGTGTAGGTGGTTTATTAACTGTTTAATATTTGTGAAAGTCCACAAATGTGGGAAAATGAAACAAAGCCGCTGGACGTAACTTCTCGGGTTCCTTCAAAAAGTCCACTGAAAACATCTTCATAAATGACCACCATTTTACTGAGATTATTTCATCCCTAATCATCTCATTTCATTTAATTTCATCCCAGTTGATTAATGTCTCAAATTAATCATCTTCATTTCATTTCATTTCACTCCATATTGTCATTTGTCACAAAAATAAGAATATAAATTAGAATAAGATATGACTTAAAGGTCTTAGTTACCAGGTCATAAAATCACTTAAAAAAAAGCTAAATTTTCGTTTTGAGTAGGTACCGTACTAGGCAGGACCTTATAGGTCTGCGTGGAAATACACCATCATTGTGTTCACTTGTGTTCATTCCTGTGCTCCTGTTAGAATATTAGTTAAGCAGAACCAGCCCATTTTACCATTGTTTTTTTTTATTATTTTTACATCATACTTAATAATTAATTTTATGTAATGTTATATGTCAAATCAAATCAAAATAATACTGCTATTACTTGGTTTACGTCAAAGACAATAATTACATTTAAAAACGACCGACCTCGGACGCTGATTTGTGACTAATAGCTATTAAATTAAGTACCTGTTAATAAACTCTTCCTTACGCGAGTGTAAACTTCCTCATATTTTATATTCTCCTGGGTGTTTGGCGTCGTTAGCATTTTCTAAAGCCCACCTTTATAAACTTATAGCCTCCTGGTAGCTGGCTACGAACTACGCTAGTTGCTTTCGATCGCTCTTTGAATATTATTGCCAATTACCAATTTGTCTGGGTAACAATAAAAAATAGCGGTTAAATTTGTTATTATTTATAATTATTTGTTTTTCGTACGATGTATTGAAAAAATAAACTAATCAAAGTAGAATTTAATACTCCATTTTAACTTGTCATCGCAGAAAAAACATTAAAGAAATTTAAATTCTGCCGTTCTCGAAAAGCTTCATAGATGGCTCTGTACTATAGTTTCGCTATCCCTTTCCTAGTGTGGTCTGAGTAACTCAATAGGAGGAGTAACGCAACAAGTGTCACATCGTTGGTATCTCTTGGCTTTTATGTTCTCTTGGTACTGACTAAGTAGATTCTTCTGTGACACAAGTATTTGCGCCTCTTTCGAGGGAGTTCCAAACAAAGGAACTCAACAAAAAACTTACTTTGAATGTAGTAAATCTGACCTTTTGGAACGAAGTTCCTTACGGCAGGCTTGGAGGGGATAGGGATTTTGCTGCGCGACCGAACTGAAAAAAATGTGATAGTAAAAACCGTAAGAAAAAATCCGTGGAAAAAAGTGCGTGGAATAAAACCGTTAAATGAGACGTGCGCAGGCGCGACCCGCGACAGTCGCATACACAAGCGAGTAGTGTATAATATCTTTCTCTTTCTCCTTCTTTCTTTTCGTTCTCTAATCCCTTCTCTCTCTATTTAGTAATTATTTCTATTTCTATGTATTTTTATGTTGTCAACCAAAAATAAAGAGATATATTTTATTATTTTAATTGATAATTTGAATTACTATTTTTTTTATTTTACGTAATTTATTATTTCCTAAAATACTGAATTTCCTAAATACTTTCCCGTACTTAAATAAAAACTAATCTGCAAAATTTAAGAGAAAAACCAAGAAAACCTACATGAAATTGAGCACCATTTCTTTTTTTGAAAATTGTGTCGATTCTACATTAGCCGAAGGAACTTCGTTCCTACCTGGTGTCCCACGACACCACATAATTAATTTTGTAATTACAATAGTCGTCCAATCTTCTTTAAAGCACGAATTGTTTGATCGCAGAAATTAACCGTGCGTATAAATATATGTTTAAATAAATAACAATAATATTAATCTTTTTTTTTATTAAACGAGCTAGCTAACCGTTTTTGCTTGAGAAGTATTTAATTTATTTTTAGATGGAAGTTTTTAGGTAGATAACTCTCGAAGTCAACCACGATGTGAACTTCTTAGAGAAATAAACGTTTAGTATCCTTATGTTTATGTTATCTTGTTACGTTTTTGGGGTTATTTTGAGGTGAGGTATATCGCGCTACTCGGTCGGTCGAATGAAAAATCCTACCAGCCCGGAGAAGCCAGCATAGCCCTCCGAATCTACCGGTGATGAGGTAGGAAAGAGAAGGGTTCGAATGATAAAATGAGAAACGAAATCAACAATCTTAAAGTATGAAGATTTTTTATGTTCCGTATATAATAATAATACTAGCGACCCGCCCTCGCTTCGCTTCGGAAACTGTAATTTATTATTGGTTTCTCTACTATTTAATGGATGTTGTTATACATATAAACCTGCCTCTTCAATCACTCTATCTATTAAAAAAAAACCGGATCAAAATCCGTTGCGTAGTTTTAAAGATTTAAACATACATAGGGATATAGGGACAGAGAAAGCTACTTTGATTTATACTATGTAGTGATGTAGTGATGCTGTGTAATGATATTGATTTTTCAAGTGACTAGGACTTAAAAGCAATAATGCCAGTGGCAAAGCCAAGTCGTGGCCTGTCGAAAATTATGTTTTTCATATTTTATACGAGTAGATGAATTCGCGGTCTACTTAGCATTAGGGCCTCAATTATTAAGTGCATTATCTATGACTAGGCCTGGTGACTTGTGATTATATGTATAGTGATTACTTTAATAGGATGGAAAAACTAAAGTGGGAAGCGATAATAACTTTAGAACAAATAGTACTTCCTAGTCAACCATAGGTGGCGCTAATCTATAGAAATGTTCGATATACCTTTTAGTGTTCCTGTGCTTCTGGTACATGTTTTTGCTAAACAAAGATGACGTTCTTCACATTGATACCGTCTCAAAGTGAGGTCATTGAGTCATCTACTAAGTAGATCTGTAAGCCAAAAATGAAATAACTCTCCAAGTCTAAGCGGCATTATAATTCCTTTTCTATCTTTCACTTATTTTTATCCTTTTTTTCCCTGCCTATGCTGATAGCCTTGAGAGGCTATTTCAGCTTCTTCTTGACGTGTACTATGAGCTCACGGGGCTCTAACTGGAGTGTTGCTAACACTGGCCCTAGCAAGAGCAGTGCTTCGCAGAATCTACCACCGGATCGGAAACGCGACCCACTGAGAAGATCCGGCGAGATACTCAGAGGGCTGTGTCTATGGTTTAATTTACTCGTCGAGCCCTTCGTCGCAAGCGACGGGTTCGGCGAGGACGGTGACCGGTGCTTGAGGCACCTAAAAGCACTGTTATTGGATCATTGTGTTTATTTGTCATTTTTTTTCTTCGTACGATTCATTTTAACCATACTTGTGCATTTTCACAGAAGCCAAACTGTTAATAAGCCCAGATTATTTCATGTTTCAACAACTTGACTTCTCGCATTTCCTCCATGAAGCAGTAGTTGTTGATAAAGAAATTGTTGTAGACAGTGTTTGAATATTTTTTTTATTATTGCCCTTGTAGAGCATACGGCCCACCTGATGGTGAGTGGTTACCGTCGTCCATGGACTTCAGCAATGCCAGGGGCAGAGCCAAGCCGCTGCCTACCGCTTAATACTCTCCACAAGCCTCTTTTGAAGAAGGACAAGTCATAGCGCTCGGGAAACACCGTGGAGCTCATTCCATAGCCGGATGGTACGTGGCAAAAAAGACCTCTGGAAACGCTCTGTCGATGAACGCAGCGGTCCCAGATAATATGGACGAGCTCTGCTCCGATGGCGGGAGGTGCGATGATAAAAAGGAAATGAAGGGATCATCTCAAAAAATTCCTCAGAGCATTCCCCATGGAACATACGGTACAAAATACAGAGGGAACCGAAGTCCCTCCGCAGACCCAGAGGTTCCAGTGGATGGGCTATTAGTTTCTACTGTACTTGATAAGTACGTTTCTCGAAGCCATTGGATGTAGCAGTTACTACGAAGGGAAATAAGACAACAAAATATTATCATTTATATAATATCAAATACTATGGTAATATTATTTATTATAATTTTCAATAAAGTTAATCTTAGGTATTAATTAGTTATTTTGGTCATATACAAAATTATCTTAAAAGTTAGTTTCTTTTAATGCAAAATGAGAATTCGTATAAATATTATTTTGCTGAGAAGGTCCGACTTGGGGATTGCGTAATGTTTATTTTAATTTTAATTATTTTGTCAAAGCTGCTTTGCAATAATTAGAGCTATTTTGTAACGAATAAAAACAAAATAACACTTAAATAGATATGAATTATTTTCCCCATTCTTTTAATTTCCTAAAAATAATTAATAATCATTAAATAAAATTTTGTATTTACGGTCGGCGTTGACCATTTTTCTGTAAAATATAGTTCAATTAAAAACAAAATCCTTGTATAAATATTTAGCCAGTGTAGTACGTTTTTTTAGCTATTTTGGTGTACATCTTGTTTGTGATGGGTGGAAGAGCTCACAGCTGGCAGGGCTCCAAGTGATTGCTTATAGACATTAACAGCATGAATGCAGCTCCTCGCCTTGAGGCTTGAGGTCGAATCTCTTTTGTATATAAGTGGACCCGTCCTTCAAACTAAACGTGTGTTATTTTCTCGTGATTCATAGGATATGTACATATTCGTATATAGACAGACATCGCATATTATTATATGCTTATTTTTATTATACTCATAATGCAAAAACCTTTTGCTTCTTTAAGCTTAAGCGGATCCTTCATTTTGCATCAAAAATAATATGTTTTGTTCGAAGCACTTTGGGGTATTATTAATAACATTAGTAACAATTGATCTACTAAAGAGAAAAAAGTGACCTTAAAATGGTCGAAAAGCTTATTAAATGGAAGTAAATTTTCTACCATGGCAACTCTCCATGGATTTTATCTGACCAGCAGATTCATTATAATATATTGTAGATATATTTGCATTATAAATATGTAATTTCTTTTTTAATATCTGTCGAGAATAAATCCAATTATTTTATTTTTAATATTATATTTTTTTCAAATAATATTTAATTCTAAATTAAGTAGGTACCTATGCTATATTACAATTAAACTCTAATTTTAGAATTTATATTTTTTTAGTGTGGGGCCTTTTTATTTCAAACGATTGTTTAGCACCGAAAAAAGTTTTTTTTTTTAAATATTATTTATAGTAATTTTATAGTACTGTTAACGTGATTAATGTTAATTTACATTTTAATCATAATATGTATTTTGTCAGGAATTATTATGCTTTAGACGGCTTACTGAAACTCACTGTGTTGCCAATGTACAATTGTAAATTTCTTAGAAATTTCGCACTAACACATTTATACCAACAAATTGAAGGAAATATTACTGTTCCCGCTGAATAACTTTATTTGTTAGTTCGTCATGACTTCTGCTTACGTTCCGTTAGCTCCGCTACTAAAGAGCTCGAAATCTTTTTTTCAAAACATCCAAATTATTATAATCTATTTAGTTTAGATAACATTGGAGTGTTCCGCTGATAATTATGTTACAGGTTATAATAGTGTTCGCGCCATTATTTGACAGATGAGAGCTGTCAATCTGACATTACGGTCGCGTGTGATTGTTGGCTGTGATGGGAGGAGCTTCAGCCTCTTGTGCTGCTGCCTCAGCTCTTAATTTGCGGTATTTCCCTGTAATTAGAATATTGTCTAGTAAAGTCAATGTGAACGCTATTAGTAGATGGGTGGACGAGCTCACAGCCCGCCTGGTGTTCCTCCTTCTTGTGTCGATAATCCTCAGTGTTAAGGGTCGTGGCCTCCTCTAATAACTTTCTCCTGTATTATCTTGCACCATTCCTGCCTGTCCTCGGCTGTGTGGATAGCAACGTGGACTGAAGTATTGAGAGTGGAGCGTATCTGGTCCGACCAGCGCATTGGACTTGTGTTAAGTGGTGGTAAATGCACCACCCACCTTGAGATATAAGTCCTAAGGTCTCAAGTATAATTCCAACGGCTGCTCCACCCTTCAAACCGAAACGCATTACTACTTTACGGCAGAAATAGGCACAGTGGTGGTACCTACCCGCGCGAACTCACAAGAGGTCCTACCAACAGTCATTACGCAAATTATTACGTTAGGAAATCAAAATCAAAGTTTGCTATTTATTTAAAACTAATTTTAAAGTTTAATCTCTGACTGACTGATTCAGTTAGTTGCGCCGGGGGTCGCGGCTTTGATTCTGGGCAAACATTGTTGCTGAACAGGTTTTTTTGCTCTTTGTCTGTGTCAGTCTTTGGTACCCATAACACACGGAATCCTAATTTGGGGCCAAATGACGGTGCGTGATTTGTTCCCCGTTATTTATTTAATAATAAAAACGTCAGAATAAACAGTAAAAATAGTTTTAAATATATTTCTTACTTGCGAAAACCGAAGAAAATACTAACATAATACCTTTTTAGTGAATAATCTAAGGCTAAATTATTCAATAAACTTTAAACTCACGTGAAATCTTCAGCATAATGACACCCCACCATATAGACCAGCCCCAACCGACCAAGCAGAAGAGAACCGTGAACAGTTGACCACAACCAACGAGCAGGTTGATCACGAATGACCCTGAAACAATCAAGGTATTGTAGGAAACATGATCGGTCATTTTAATTGGCCGGCAGACGTATTGTGTAGATCAGTTGTGTACTTATCGAAGAACATAAACATATTTTATTTTTATTGCTTAGATGGGTGGACGTGCTCACAGCCCACCTGGTGTGAAGTGGTTACTGGAGCCCGTAGACATCTACAACGTAAATGCGTCACCCACCTTGAGATATAAGTTCTAAGGTCTCAAGTATAGTAACAACGGCTGCCCTTCAAACCGAAACGCATTACTGCTTCACGGCAGAAATAGGCAGGGTCACCACCCTACCCGTGTACCTACCCGTGTAGACTCACACGAGGTCCTACCACCAGTAATTTGGATGACATGCAACATACTTATTGAATGTGAACTCTTCTGGATAAGAACCGGTTAGGCAACACAACTAACTAACCCTAAACCCAAACCCTAAACCTAAACAGTAAACCCTAAGTCACTACTAGACAAAATTGATATTACAGAACTATTTATTATACATGAATATGTTATTAAAAGTGAAGGCAAAACGGTTAAGTCTTAATTTCTCCAATGTTGTCAACCGTTTGTCTTTTGTTTCCTTTTTTTATAACCTGGTAACATTTAGTGTTTTAATTACATAACCAGATTTCAACCAAATTTTTAGTACATCGAATTAAATGAATAAATATATAAAATAGAACAGATTTGTTTGAAAAAAAAAGCGAAGAACACAGTTAACATTACGTAGTATACCTAGTATAACATAAATCCTTATTAACGAAACAAATTCAGCATTAATAAAAATGTTCGTTGACTCACCTATTCTGTGTCTGGCTCCGTCGTGGACTCCAAACCTCGGTATGCCGAAGCAGAGACAGAACAATCCGCTACAGATCGTCCCTGGAACACGAAGAGATGAGAGTAAATACAACATTTGAAATCCTGTTTTTATTTATTTATTGCTTAGATGGGTAGACAAGCTCACAGCCCCCTGGTGTTAAGTGGTCACTGGAGCCCATAGACATCTATAACTTAAATGCGCCACCCACCTTGAGATATAAATTCTAAGTTCTATAATTTCAACGGCTGCCCCACCCTTCAAACCGAAACGCATTGCTGCTTCACGGCAGAAATAGGCAGGGTGGTGGTACCCACCCGCGCGGACTTACAAGAGGTCCTACCACCAGTAATTACGCAAATTGTTGTTGTTATTCCTTCACCGTGGAAGTCAATCGTGAACATTTGTTGAGTACGTATTTCATTAGAAAAATTGGTACCCGCCTGCGGGATTCGAACACCGTTGCATCGCTCAACACGAATGCACCGGACGTCTTACTTATCCTTTACGACGATTTTAATTTTAACAAAATATTTCTTTTCAGCACTAATAAGGAGCAGTCCTCGTATGCCTTCAAAGGTTAAGTTGAGTCTCTATATCGGTCATGGATTAATAAGACACGTGTTCAGTTAAGTGTGTAATGTATATTGGGATTACAACCTAACGTGCTATCGACAGCTCAAAAATCCCGACACTGACGTAGCATCATTGCAATATAATTACCGCTAACACATACATAATTATAATTACTAGTGGTTCGACTATAATTAATTGAAATTATAAGTTTGAACATTATTATGATTCTATTGTCAAATTATATTATCACAGATTTCGCCAAGACTACACTTTAGGCAAATATTAATAAAGACAAACAATATTAAATCTATTCTCAATTTGACCACAGACTATAAGCAATAAGAAAAGTTTGACAGTAAAGAAATAGTATGCATGCGTGTGTGTTTCAAATACATGGTAGTGTGTGTAATGTTCTTTTTATTGATTTATTGTATTTTTTATGCATAATTTTTATAAAATATGAGCATTCTGCACTTCTCCTCTATATTCTCTATAAGTGTGGGAAATTTCATACTGCTTCGTCCGCGCAATTTTCGTAAAAAGGGGTACAAAGTTTTTGCTTCACGTATTAATATATAGATTAGTTGCTATGGGGACATTTGTGGTCCCTACAGTTAGATAGATGAACAAGACTCACCAAGGCCGGGAACGATTATGTTGAACAGCAAACAGAAGTATGCCAGAGCTATAGGCAGAATCGGGATAGCTCCACGCATCACACTCGTGTGCTCAACCAAAGAAGTGTCCAGTTTCTTTCGGGTATCCTGTTTGAAAATCAGAACAATTCAATAGCATTTAGAAGACGTGAACTTAATATAAACGTTGTATTCGTCGCCATTTGCTGAACTAGACGTTTCACTTGTCACCCCGTAATGTATATCTCTCTCCTTCATCGCTTCCTCATTACTGAGGGTCGTGACCACTTTGGTCCAGTTTTTGCACCAGCTTCCTCCAATATATAGAATAGTCAAAATTCTAAGTGAATAAACTCATTGAAACCCGAATGCTATCCGCTAAATATAAAACACGTTTTTTGCTTGAAATGGCTTGATTTTAGGTTGATTTGTCAAAAACTCGAGAATGTTCTGCGAAGTGGATTATGAAGAAATCATAAACAAAATATTTAGGAATTTTGGTAGTGTTAGTACGAGTAGTAGTAAGTGCTTAGTTGGTTTGGCGCAGTCTCCATTATTGCGAACGAAGTTCATGAGCTACAAAAATTACGTCACGTGTCCTCAAATGTGTACCAGGCGCTCATAATCAAGAGAAAGTGCAGCCTTGTGGCTCATATTGGCCTTTGCGTATTAGTAAAATTTGTTTAATATTGTTTCAAGGATCTCGCTGTAGTATGAAAATATTCAGAACATATGCTATTTAATTTCTCCAAAATTATCTCACTAAAGCAATTTAAAAAAAACAAATGGAAAAATGTTGCTACTCCTGCCATCTATGAACGAATATTTCTCTCTACAGAAAACTAGCGGGCTCCCCGCTAGCTCCTTGCATTTATGAAGTCCTGGTGTCCCCATAGGCAAATAACCGGATTCCGGTTCCGCTCCTCCAGATAATAATAATTAAACTACTTACTTGTATTGTCTTCTTAACTCTTACATACTTGTTGAAATTTTTAGTAGGCGTCTCGTATAAAGCATTCATATAGATATTATAAGAAATTTTACTAAGGAAATTTTCAGTTTATTTTAATTTGATACTAAATTAGATTTTATTTAGCAAAGCAACATGCAATGCGTACTGTATCTACTTATACCTACCTGCATTGGCAAAAATGAAGTTCATATTACAATTTTAGCTGTTGTCACAAAACGTATCATGCTCGAATACACCTGAAGCCTTATTTGTATGTCATGTACATTGTATGTCGTACGTAAATCGCGACTGTATAACAGGGAATCTATCGCTAAATAATAAATAGAGTTATTAGTTGAGAGATCTACAGCGCCATCTATCATACGTTGGCTGTATTATACCAGTAATCTACACAGCACTTTCACTTTCAAATAATATGACAAAAATCGCGCGAGTTGCATATCACGAAAAAACAGTTAAATAATAAATTTATTTCGATGATTTTAACTTTGGATTCTTATCGAAGGCAAGGTTGTCATTAGCCACAATATCGATGTACACACGATTTCCTTACATAATTTCCTTCTTGTACAGAAAACCATACGTAATACGTAACTTCCTTGAATTTATAAAGTCCTGGTACTTGTTTTGAATGTAGAAATGTCACAGCGATTCGCATTTTTTGCAATTTTTATGTGAGTTTTTGCCCTACCTACCTCTATTTCGACTTCTTCAATATCGATGTCTCGTTTCATGAATTCGGTTGATAGCATTATTTTAGATTTCCGAGGACGTGGCGAGGGCATTGGTGTTAGAAAATCGGCAGTGGACATAATCGTTATAATATTATATCACTTAAATTTGGATTTATGTGTAAATAAACAATTGTAGTCACAAATACTTAAATTATTTAAGTATTTCTTTACGACTTTTGAAACGATTAAAAATCTTTTAAATTAGAAACAAATTATATTATAACAGGTAAGTAACTTCTTCACAAAAACAGAAGTATTTTCTTCTAGTTATAAACTAAAACCCGATCAATTACACTGTTGATAGTAAATAACACAGATTTGAATTTCAATTTACTCAAACTTCTGATGTGATGCTGTAAATTTATAAAAGTCAAATACTTTTTAATTTATTGGATATGATTACAAAACACATTTCATAAAATTTCTTGAATAAAATACATGATTATTTATTTTATTTTATGTATTTTTCGATCACAAAACTAATTTATAAAGCCTTCGATGGAACTTTTTCGACCCGTTTATTACGCGTGTGAAAATAACACTGATTGAATTTCATCGTATAAATAATAACATTTGACTGATTGTTCGGCTAATGTAATGACGACTTGACCTTAAGTCTGTTGTATTTGTCTGTTAGTACATTATGTTTTGAATCCAATATTTTGGTTGTGTATTAGTAACTGTGTCAATAACATTAGATTCGTTTATTGCAAAAAAAAAGAAACATGTGTGCAATTCACACGTGTTAGAAGTGAAACCTTCAAAAATTAAAATACAATCCTAAATGTCAATATGTAAAATTTTGTCATTAGTAAATAATTGTAAATCATCTTTTATAGTATGAGGTAGCGCCCTCTGTGAATCGATATTTTAACGTCACGTATAATCCTAAATTTAAATTCACTACAAGAGGTTTCATACGCACGTTAGTATTAAAAAATCTCATAGATGGCGCTGTATTAAAAATTTTCGACATTTCCGTTGCATACATGCGTGACGTTACATCTGTAAAAATTTTACCCTCATGCGCCTAAAGAAGTTTCACTTCAAAAACACAGGAAAGCTTATATCTTCGGCTATTCTACCCTTCAGCCCTATTCATAGCTTCCTAGCCGCAGTAAGAGGGAGAAAGTATACGTATATACACTGTCAATAAAGACCTACGTTAGTTATTACAGAAATATGTAATTTTAGTCTAGAATTGTAGGCAGCGGCTTGGCTCTGCCCCTGGCATTGCTGAAGTCCATGGGCGACGGTTACCACTCACCATCAGGTGGGCCGTATGCTCGTCTGCATACAAAGGCAATAAAAAAAAAAAAAAAATAGTCGGTTTTATTTTTAATATACGATATGATTTTAATTCCTTCGTCGTGAAGTCAGTTTCTAAGCATTACGTAATTACTTAGATCAGTGTATCATTTCAGCCTAGGCATAATTGCATCATTCGGTATCAGTACAACGTCTTACCAAATGGACCCCTTGTGAGTCCGCACGGGTAGGTACCACCACCCTGCCTATTTCTGCCGTGAAGCAGTAATGCGTTTCGGTTTAAAGGGTGGGGCAGCCGTTGTAACTATACTGAGATCTTAGAACTCACATCTCAAGGTGGGTGGCGGCATTTACGTTATAGATGTCTATAGGCCTCAGTAACCATTTAACACCAGGCAGGCTGTGAGCTCGTCCACGCAGCAATTCAATAAAAAGAAATTAGTCTTGTATTAAAAAAAAAACACTAGTGCTGATGGGGAACCCTTGTTTTTAAAAGCGTGTCCTTAGTCATAAAGTTTTGTTTATTATTACTGTGATGAGTAACAGTGAATTATAGATTATTTAAAAATGCCAAATTTAATATTCAGGTTGTAGTACGGTCCACGCACCAGGCTCATTGCCAGATTATGGCTCACTTGTATGTAATACAAAGATACAGAGAAGGAAGGAGAAAATCACATGGAGGGGGATAACGCTTTTTTGTTACGTGACGATTTATACCTGCCAAATCCTACCGCAGGCCGCATTAAGAAACTGCGTTCTAAAATAATTGACTTAACGAACCATTGTATTAGAAAAAATACATTTTACGAATCGAACTGGTGGTAGGACCTTTTGTGAGTCCGCACGGGTAGGTACCACCGCCCCGCCTATTTCTGCCGTAAAGCAGTAATGCGTTTCGGTTTGAAGGGTGGGGCAGCCCTTGTACTGAGACCTTAGAACTTATATCTAGAGGTGTGTGGCGCATTTACGTTGTAGATGTCTATGGGTTCCAGTAACCACTTAACACCAGTTGGCCTGTGAGCTCGTCCACACATCTAAGCAACAAAAAAAAAGAACGATATGTGAGGCGCTTATCATTCATTTGATTACCATTTCCTCCGTAAAAAAAAAATTAAACACACAAAACAAATGCTCTACAAACTTTAAAAACGACGCAAATCACCGAATTTCCCCGAAAACTCAGTCATTATTAATTCATTTGAAAAGCACAAAAATTGAAAGAAAATTGGTCCGTAATTACAGAATAAGTTCGCATCGAGTCCTTGGGTCGTGAGTCAGTCGCGTGTTCACTGGCCACTCGCTCATTGATGGTCAGATCCGAAGGTCGAGTTGCACGTTTTTCTTGTAACGTGACTCTTAAGCCTTCGTCAAACAGAACGCGTAATTAGCGCGCGTCAGAGCGCTGAACTGACGCCGCGCTATGACGCCGAGATGTGTTGTAATACTATGATAACATACCGTCAAACAGAGCCCCAGCGCTATAAGTACGCAGCGCTCTGTTGCGGCGTTAGGACGCTTTGACGTCAGGCGTTGTAATTTTTTACAAATTTTATTTTAGCGTCCGAGTGAATGTGTATTAAAATACTAAATAATGCCCGAAAAATGATATAAATAGTTAAAAAATACCCATGCTTATACAATGCCACATCTGAATCACTCGATTTCTTAATACTTTTAAATTTTCACACTGCTATCGAAAGGCACTATGATTTGGCGAATGCGTTGCGTCAAGGAGCGTTAGACTCAGGTGTGACATGAAAAGAGCGCGACGTTAAGTACGCGGCGTTAAGTACGCGTTCTGTTTGACGAAGGCTTTAGAGTCATTATTGTATAAACAACAAATATGTCATTAATAAACAGTCACTATATACTAAGAAAACAGTTTAAATATTTCATGAAAAAACAGTAAAGCATTTTTTTTGTTGCCCTTGTAGGTAGACGAGCATACTGCCCACCTGATGGTGAGTGTCGCCCATGGACTTCAGCAATGCCAGGAGCAGAGCCAAGCCGCTGCCTACCGCTAAAATGAGCAAATACTTTAGTGTTATATTCGTCGTATAGTCGTTTAGAATTTAGACAAACTAACCTCGGGCGGTAAAGTTGGTGAGAGACTTTTGTTTTTAGAGAACTCGCTCGTCCTTCTGCTGGAGGAGTGCTCGGACTGTCGACGGCACACGCCGCGGAGCCACGACCCGAAGCGGTTGTTGCAGCAGCTGATGACAGACGTAATCTTTATTGTCATTGTAGGGGAATGATACCCCGCCCCGCTTAGCTTACTGTGCATATATGAAGCCTATAAAATCAAAGGCAGCTAAATCCAAGTCTGTCAAATATTCAGGTAAACTACAAAAATCGGCCCTAAGCACGTCATTACGGATCCTCCCGATCCATAGACGTACTGCTCTTGCTAGGACAAGTGTTAGAAACACTCCCGGCTTGAGAAGCTGAAATAACTTTGTTAAAGCAGATGCATAAAGAATGAGAATATTACTAATAATCTGAATTTTAAATGATAAATCTTCGTTTATTAGTACTTAGTACGGAGTAAAAATAAAATTTTTGAACTGAATTTGTTAGAGATTAAGCTGCATTTGTTATAACATGAAAACACTAAAGCGTGTCCAACTAACTAAACAAGATAGCGCCATTGTTAATCAATTTTACGACATTAAGGCCTTTGATTTTATAGGCCTCATATAGTAACGAGCAACATACGGTAGTCAGTCAGTGGTTAACATGTAATTATACGTAGTGTTTTATTGACCGCTCCGATGAGGTTTACGGAGGACAACACGCAACAAATAACCAACGCACACGCCTCCTCCTCACTTCATCTTCCACAAAACCTCACATCATTGATATACTGGCGTGACCATGTGGGACGCTCACATACCAGTGTGCTTAGTGCGAGTTTCTTAACGTTCTCGATAGCGTAAAAGTTAACCCAATTTTGTATGCAGTTAGAACAGCGCCCCTAACGGCTAACGATCCCATTCCATACAAATATGAGCTAACTTTTACGCTATGGAGAACGTTAAAAAAGCCGCACTAAGCACGAAGGTAGTGCGAAAGGAGGCCGGCAACAAATGAATGGTGGTAGGACGTCTTGTTAGTCTGCACCGGTAGGTACCACAACCCCGCCTATTTCTGCCGCGAAGAAGTAATGCGTTTTGGCTTGAAGGGTGGGGCAGTCGTTGTAACTATACTGAGACCATAGAACTACCGTGTGTGGCTACCGTCGCCCTTGGACTTCAGCAATGCCAGGGGCAGAGCCAAGCCGCTGTCTACCGCTTAATACTCTCCACAAGCCTCGTTTGAAGAAGGACATGTCATAGCGCTCTGGAAATACCGTGGAGGGGAGCTCATTCTATAGCCGGATGGTACGTGCCAAAAAAGACCTCTGGAAACGCACTGTCGATGAACGCAGCGGTTCCAGATAATATGGATGAACTATGCTCCGGTGGCGGGAGGAGCGATATAAATGTAGTTTGGTATCCTGTCTTAATGATAAACCGCAGGAGTTCAGATCCCACCTGCGAGGAGTGTGCGTCCTAAAAAAACTTTGATGGACTATGTGAAATAGGATATGCCTGAAAAAGGTGCGAATGCAGGGATGACGTATGATAGGATTGAATGGATAACGTTTACCAGCGCCGACCCCATATAGTGGGATGGAGGCAAGAAGAAGTCGAGCTCTCCAGCGAGCTTTTCAGCAGATACGAGTAGGCTCCACTACTGACGTCACAACATGATTTTCAGCAGATACTGGAGCCTACTAGCGTCACAACATAAATGCCGCCCACACTTGAAATTCTAAGCTAATTCGTATTAGACAACGGCCATCTAACCCTGCAAGACTTGAACCCTGCTAACAGGCTAGCCGGTGCTAATGACTTCTCACCTCGTATGTGTCCTATCACTCAATATACTGTCTCTTCTGTCCACTTGGCTTTTTCTTCTCCCACAGCATCCAGTGTCGTCGGCAACGGCGGGAGTCAAGGCAGCGTTAGCCGGCGACATGGCAACATTTGCCGTTGACATGGCAATGTTTCTCGGTGACATGTCGCTGACACGCTGATTGCGACCGCAACAGATTATGTCGCGGAATTTCCTTTTGCGTTTCACTTCGTCCTCGAATTCGACTGAGGCCTAAAGGTGGAGAGTATTTTGTTTTATTAATAACTTACTTTTTTCCGCGACTCCGTCTGCCTGGAATAGTTACTTTGGCATAACGCTAAATTTTACCCCCCACTTCATTTACGTAGAAAGAGAAAATATTTTTTAATTATAGAATGTTAAGGAGCTATTTATGCCCCTATTTTGAAAGATTCTTTATTGGTGCTCCACTTGTATTGGTCTTACCGTGATGTTTTATAGCCTAGCCTAGATAATCGGACCAGTAAGTAGTTCCTGAGAATAGCGCGTTCAAAGAAACAAACAAACTCTTCGGCTTTATAATATTAATATAGATAAATCAACAAAAACTATGTTATTTTGTGATTACCCTTCACGGCCAACTTCCTTTATCCTCTCTAGAGGTGTGAAGAGTTAGAGATACACTTGACATTGGCGAAATCTAAAAGGAAACGCCATAAACCTAAGAGATAGATAGAAGAGTTAGAGAGCCGTAACCGAATATAAATGAGATTGAGACTCAGAATGAGTGGCAGTATTCACATTTAGATGCTTACAGACTACGGTAGCCAGTTCATACCAGGCGGTCCGTGAACCCGTTTGCCTATTTACGGCAAAAAAATAACCAATTGGAACGTACTCATCATAGTCGGTAACTCTTGGCAGAATAGTCATGGTCATGTGAAATCCTTGTTTATTAAAGCCTTGATAACTGTTTTCACGAATTGAGACTTGGTGCAAATTTTATTTAAATTCATGAAAAGGTAAGAAATAAATACCTTTCCTGTTGCCGTTTCAACGTCTCTCATTATTTCTTCTTTTTCTTTTTTCTTGCAACAGTTAAGTTTTTCCATCAACCCCATTTTCTTTCCGTGCAAAGTTTCGGATATTTCCTTCTGCCGGTCTTCTTTCATTACGCTCTCATTGTCTTTCGACGCCTCTAAATTTTCTCGCGTTAGACTTTCTTCTTGTATTTTATCGTCATTTTCTTTCGGTCCTTTGACGCAGCACGGGCAATATTTAGATTTGCATTTCCCCATGATTCTTTCGCATAAGTTCGGCGGTTTTGGATGTTCGTCGCTTGGTATTGCGGGTTCGAGGTTCGTTTCTTGTTTTTTCGATTCTCTTCGAGTCCTGGCCGGCGGTATGGGCGTTGTGCTAACGCTTTGAGGAAATCTAGAAATAGAACGGTCAGGGAATTAGAAATTAAACTTAATCAATAGATATTGATACAATTCGTCTACTAGCATTAAAACTGTATAATCTCAAAACTTACTAATTTTACAGGAGAGTGTTTTAAAGGTTTAACATGTGATATTTTTAATATTAATCATCTTTGCAACATTTATTTTTATTTTTTACCAGTTACATTATCTGTTTTTTAGAGTAAGATAAAATTATGTATTAATTTTGTTAATAGTAGTCAAAACGTCCTCCTCCTCCTTGCGTCGATAATCCTCAGTGCTGAGGGTCGTGGCCTCCTCTAATAACTTTCTCCTGCATTATCTGCGCCATTCCTGTCTGTCCTTTCTTGTGAGTCCGCGCGGGTACCACCACCACCCCGCCTATTTCTGCCGTGAAGCAGTAATGCGTTTCGGTTTGAAGGGTGGGGCAGCTATTGTAACTATACTTGAGACCTTAGAACTTATATCTCAAGGTGGGTGGCGCTTACGTCGTAGATGTCTATGGGCTCCAGTAACCACTTAACAACAGGTGGGCTGTGACCTCGTCCACCCATCTAAGCAATAAAAATAAAAAGAGAATTGTTCTATTATAATTGACTTTTTTCAAACGATATTCATCATAGGGCACTTCATTTAAATACGAATTCACATTTTGTTATTAAAATACTTAACAAATTTTATTTCACATCATGCACCATATCAAAACACCGAGTATTGAAAAAGTACATAAGTTATTCTTTATATTTTAGCACAAACATTAAACAGACAATGTCAGGAATTTCAGATTCGTTTCACTGACGCTCAAAAATATGACACAAAATCACAGTCGCAGTGTTTCAGACGGAAAAATATATCTTATACCTTTAAACGAGCAATCTTGTATATTATTATTAATATATATATAATCTGAATCTCAGAAACGGCTCCAACGATTTTCATAAAATTTAGTATACACGGGATTTCGGGGGCGATAAATCGATCTAGCTACGATTTATTTTCAGAAAATGTTGTTTTATTCGTGTTTTCAATAATCAACTCTTCCCGACATCTATTGGCGACTAATAATACTATACTAACCGCTTTAAAGACACAACAAGATGGCGTTATAAAAAAAAAAAGGAAAGCTCGGTCATCATCTAGTTTTCTTTAAATTGCAAGCTACATTGTAATCATACTCAACTGACACAACTACAACAAAAGACAGACACACATACGTGCAAAGCTCCAAGTGTATACACATGCTTTAAATTTACCAACACAAAACTTAATTCGACAATTATAATTAATCACACACACACACACACAAACAGGTCGCGTGTTTGGTTCATTTCTATATTTATAAATTTTATTAAAACACACAGTCATGCGATCACGAAGAACACACTGTTACCTGAGCAACGTCGACTTGCCAGGGTACCTAGAAAGTATTTTAGAAGTCATCATCATTGTATTACCCAAAAGACGCACATGGTTACAGTACCAGGCAATAATTATGGAACATCGATATTTAGAAAGAGATAGTCGTCTAATTTTGTCTTTGTTTTTTTTATTGCTTAGATGGGTGGACGAGCTCACAGCCCACCTGGTGTTAAGTGCTTAGTGGAGCCGATAGACATCTACAACGTAAACGCGCCACCCACGTTGAGATATAAGTTCTAAGGACGTCTTATCCTTTAAGCCACGACTTTTTTATAGAGCGTTACCTGTGTGCGACGAAACACTAACGATCCGCTATCTTTAAGGAGACTAAATCTCAATTAGGTAATGTGCGACAGATATAACGCTCTACGAAGCAAAAATTAACTGTCTCTTGCCCGCGGTCGATGTGCAATATTTATCGCCGGGTACTGTACTCTGGGGATTGGTTTGAGAGCGTTTTGCCAATTGCAATAACTATTCTACCGCCTTAACGTGTTTTATTACCTAGGACCAATGCTCTAGAGTGATTTTTTTCCATGAATCATTTGGCTGTATGCACTCTGCTTTACTTTCATAAGATATGGGTATGGGTGAACGATCTCACAGCTCACCTGATGTTAAGTGGTTACTGAAGCCCTAAGACATCTACAACGTAAATACACCACCCAGTTCTAAGGTCTAAGTTCTAAGTTCTAAGGTCTCAAGTATAGTTCTAACGGCTGCCCCGCCCTTCAAACCGAAACACATTACTGCTTCACGACAGAAATAGGCGGAGTGGTGGTACCTACCCGGGCGGACTCACAAGAGGTCCTACCACAAGTAGAACCAGGTCTCCACTCAAGAACATGTTTACTCCAACGGTTATCAGTTTTCTGGCTAATATGGTCAGCCCATTGCCACTTCAGCTTACTGATCCGCTGTGCTATGTCGATAACTTTGAGTCTCTGTGGGATCACCTCGTTCCGGATTCAATGTCATGACCAATTCGCATTAATGCATATGAGGTTGAAAGTATTGCATTGAGATTCTGTCTTACACCGTACCGCGAGCTTGTTCTGAAACTCAATTTGCGTTATATTCTAAATCTATGATTGTAAACACGGAATTAGGGCTTTTGACCTTGCCCTAATTAGTGGTGCCTTGACGCCAAGCATACGTCAGTACAGGTTAAGTAAGTTTCTGAAGAACAGGTCCCCTGCAATCAAGGCAAGAAAGAAAGAATACCGCAGAAAGTTTCTCTTACTACTATCACGACCAGTTAATGCTTTCAGCGTTCGAAAGAGAGTCAGTCATTATTATTGAGACCTTTTGGTGCATCGATAAATGAACTAGTTCATCCTGTGTTAAGTAGTTGAAGGCCATATCACAACGCGAGTATCGCCGCTGAGCTTAGAGATCAAGTCATAGTGTCAATTGTGTTCTAGGCTGTCTCATCCTTCGAACCGATACGCGTGACTGTTTGGTGGCAAAAATAGACATGACAGAAGTACCTGCCCAATACAGGGTGTATATACTTTTTTTTATCCTACCTAAGCTGATAGTCTTGAGAGGCTATTTCAGCGTAACCTTAACTAGTAGGTGAGCTCACGGGTCTCAAACTGGAGTGAAGCTAACACTGGCCCTAGCAAGAGCAGTGCTTCGCAATATCTACCACCGGATCGGAAACGCGACGAAGATCCGTCGAGAAACTCAGTGGGCTGTGTCTGTGGGGGGTATATACAAGCAAATAATCATGTATAAAAATAGTGACATCCAGTTACGTCTTTGGAGCTAATGAGCTGTTGTGGTTATTTTACACTAATTACCAATTAAGTTACAATTTACAGGGGCACATGTATCGAAACTATTTGATTCAAAAACCGACACAAAAGGCTACCACGGAAACTGTTCTGTATTCGGACCGTATCGGATATTGTTAACGAAAATAGCAGTTTTATTTACAGTCAAATACGTTGTAGATCCTGAGTATATCGCGGATTCCGTGTTTGATTTCCGATCTAAAGCGGTTGCTTTGTTGAAGATGTTAAACTTATTCAAAGTAGGTGCGGATGTACTGGTCTTGGTGTCTTTGTTGCTATGCATTTGGAATTTACAATTAAAAGCACTGGATGCAATATTTACCCGCAATCGTTGCCATATCTCTTCGGTAGCAGTTCGTTTGGTAATATAAACACAGTCCTATTCTGTATCATATTAGAGATCACTCTACAAATTAATATCAAACAGCACTATATGCGTATTAAATAAACAAATATAAGAGTAAAATGTGTTTTGAGCGTTTGAAGTGTATTAAAATCGCAAAACTATATGTTTGTTCATGTTTGAGTAAATGTTGAGATGTCTACACAAGAAAAGAGTAGATAAGTTTCGGAAAATATGAAATAAATAGATACACCGCTGTATCAAATCGTGAAGTGTTTTAATGTTTAAAACACTTTTGATAAATAAAATTGTGGTCTTTTTCGCGCCATTTACGTAGGGCGGGCGTGGCTTTCGCCGCGCTGGTTCGTACTGATTTGTAAAACCGATTTCTCAAAGGTTTCTTTGTGTGCCCAAAGGAATTACGTTCGTGGCGTGTTTAATGACTTATAATACACACACAAAATATATTTACTAGTTATTTCAACGGTTAAATATTTAATTAATGTCATTCTATGTTATTTATGACTTGAACAGCCATTTGTAATTAGTTGGTCGGTGTTGCCAGTTTTGAATTAATTTGGATCAAAACGAATTGTTAGTTAAATTCTTTTTGGTTGTCGAATAAAAGTGTAATTTCTAAGATGTGCTATAAATATTCAAGATCTTTGTGTGAGTTAATCGATGTGATAATTAATTTAGCTTGTTGAATCGAAACTAATCTTTAAATTGTAGAGATTATTATAAAATTTCGATGGCGAAAATGTTTATCTTTTTTTTCAAGGCAACGGACAGACGTGATTTACATTAATAATACGAGATGGGTCTAGGGAAAACTGAATGACAAGTTTAGTCCCGAACAAAGAAAAAGCATTTTTCATCTTAACTTTACAGTACAGATTAGTTAAACGCGAATAACAACACAGAGTACATTTTCTACAATTTACTAATAAAATGTAACAGTCGAGAATGCTTCTCATCAAACGGATTGTTATTTGAAAAATGGCGACTTTCGTGTGGTGGCAAAGGGAAAACGGATCCAAAGTACTAGAATTATTCTTAAGTGGTTTAAAACTGTCAGACGTAAGATATCTTATTTTTTTTTTTTTTTTTTTTTNGATCGTAAGTATTAAATAATGTTTTGGAGATTTGGAACTTTATTACTAGGTGGCATAGTTGTAATTAGTTTGAACTTAAAACTGTTTCAAAACTTTTTTCTCCGTTTGTTGTAAACCAACGTAGCTATGTATGTGTATATTCACGCGGACAGTTTTTGCTTCGATTTTGTACGTGTCCCTTTATCTAGTTACTATTGTTGATCGAAGTTTGGCGCAGTCTCCATTATTGACACTGTCGAACGAAGTTGATGAGCTACAGAAATTACGTCACGTGTCCTCAAATGTGTACCAGGCGCTCATAATCAAGAGAAAGTGCAGCCTTGTGGCTCATATTGCCCTTTGCGTATTAGTAAAATTTGTTTAATATTGTTTCAAGGATCTCGCTGTAGTATGAAAATAGTCAGAATATAATAATATGTTATTTAACCATTTCTCCCAAATTATCTCACTAAAGCAATTTAAAAAAAAACAAATGGAAAAATGTTACTACTCCTGCCATCTATGAGCGAATATTTCTCTCTACAGAGAACCAGCGGGCTCTCCGCTAGCTCCTTGCATTTATGAAGTCCTGGTGTCCCCATAGCCAAATAACCGGATTCCGGTTCCGCTCCTCCAGATAATAAATAATTAAACTACTTACTTGTTTTGTCTTCTTAACTCTTACATACATGTTGAAATTTTTAGTAGGCGTCTCGTATAAAGCATTCATATAGATATTATAAGAAATTTTACTAAGGAAATTTTCAGTTTATTTGAATTTGATACTAAATTAGATTTTATTTAGCAAAGCAACATGCAATGCGTACTGTATCTACTTATACTTGTGAAAAATGAAGTTCATATTACAATTTTAGCTGTTGTCACAAAATGTATCATGCTCGAATACACCTGAAGCCTTATTTGTATGTACATTGTATATCGTAGTCAATCGCGACTGTATAACACGGAATCTATCGCTAAATAATAAATAGAGTTATTAGTTGAGAGATCTACAGCGCCATCTACCATACGTTGGTGGTATTATACCAGTAATCTACCCAGCACTTTCACTTTCAAATAATATGACAAAAATCGCGCGTGTTGCATATCACGAAAAAACAGTTAAATAATAAATTTATTTCGATGATTATGACTTTGGATTCTTATCGAAGGCAAGGTTGTCATTAGCCACAATATCGATGTACACACGATTTCCTTACATAATTTCCTTCTTGTACAGAAAACCATACGTAATACGTAACTTCCTTGAATTTATAAAGTCCTGGTACTTGTTTTGAATGTAGAAATGTCACAGCGATTCGCATTTTTTGCAATTTTTATGTGAGTTTTTTTTTGCCCTACCTACCTACCTCTATTTCGACTTCTTCAATATCGATGTCTCTTTTCATGAATTCGGTTGATAGCATTATTTTAGATTTTCGAGGACGTGGCGAAGGCATTGGTGTTAGAAAATCGGCAGTGGACATAATCGTTATATTATATCACTTAAATTTGGATTTATGTGTAAATAAACAATTGTAGTCACAGAGACTTAAATTATATTTAAGTATTTCTTTACGACTTTTGAAACGATTAAAACTATTTTAAATTGGAAACAAATTATAACAGGTAACTTATTCACAAAAACAAAAGTATTTTCTTCTAGTTAAAAACTAAAACCCGATCAATCACACACTGTTGATAGTAAATAACACAGATTTGAATTTCAATTTACTCAAACTTCTGATGTGATGCTGTAAATTAACCAAAGTCAAGGTACTTTTTAATTTATTGGATATGATTACAAACACACATTTCATAAAATTTCTTGAATAAAATACATGATGAATATTTATTTTATTTTATATATTTTTCGATCGCAAAACGAATATATTCTTCGATGGAACTTTTTCGACCCGTTTATTACGCGTGTGAAAATAACACTGATTGAATTTCATTGTATAAATAATAACATTTGACTGATTGTTCGACTAATGTAATGACGACTTGACCTTATGTCTGTTGTATTTGTCTGTTAGTACATTATGTATTGAATCCATTATTTTGGTTGTGTATTAGTAACTGTGTCAATAACATTAGATTCGTTTATTGCAAAAAAAAAAAGAAACATGTGTGCAATTCACACGTGTTAGAAGTGAAACCTTCAAAAATTAAAATACAATCCTAAATGTCAATATGTAAAATTTTGTCATTAGTAAATAATTGTAAATCATCTTTTATAGAATGAGGTAGCGCCCTCTGTGAATCGATATTTTAACGTCACGTATAATCCTAAATTGAAATTCACTACAAGAGGTTTCATACGCACGTTAGTATTAAAAAATCTCATAGATGGCGCTGTATTACAATTTTTCGACACTTCCGTTGCATACCTGCGTGACGTTACATCTGTAAAAATTTTACCCTCATGCGCCTAAAGAAGTTTCACTTAAAAAACACAGGAAAGCTTATATCTTCGGCTATTCTACCCTTCAACCCTATTCATAGCTTCCTAGCGGCAGTAAAAGGGAGAAAGTACAAGTATATACACTGTCAATAAAGACCTACGTTAGTTATTACTGAAATATGTAATTTTAGCCGGTTTTATTTTTAATATACGATATGATTTCAATTAATTCATCGTAAAATCAGTTTGTAAGCATGTGTTAGGTACGTAATTGCTTAGATCAGTGTCTGTGATTTCAGCTTAGGCATAATTGCATCATTCGGTATCAGTACAACGTCTTACCAAATGGACCCCTTGTGAGTCCGCACGGGTAGGTACCACCACCCTGCCTATTTCGGCCGTGAAGCAGTAATGCGTTTCGGTTTGAAGGGTGAGGCAGCCGTTGTAACTATATTGAGATTTTAGAACTCACATGTCAAGGTGGGTGGCGGCATTTACGTTATAGATGTCTATATGCCTCAGTAACCATTTAACACCAAACAGGCTGTGAGCTCGTCCACGCAGCAATTCAATAAAAAAAAAATTGTCTTGTATTAAAAAAAACACTAATGCTGATGGGGAACCACGTTAGGACCCTAGTTCCTTGTTTTTAAAAGCGTGTCCTTAGTCATAAAGTTTTGTTTATTACTACTGTGATGTGTAACAGTGAATTATAGATTACTAGCGACCCGCCCTCGCTTCGCTTCGGAAACATTAAAACACACATGAAACTAAAAAAAAAATAAAAAAAAAAAGTTAAAAAAAGTAGCCTATGTTCATCAAAGACAATGTCGGCTTCTAATGGAAAAATAATTTTTCAAATCGGTCCAGTAGTTTCGGAGCCTATTCGAAACAAACAAACAAACAAATCTTTCCTCTTTATAATATTAGTATAGATTTAAAAATTCCAAATTTAATATTGAGGTTGTAGTACGGGCCACGCACCAGGCTCATTGCCAGATTATGGCTCACTTGTATGTAATACAAAGATACAGAGAAGGAAGGAGAAAATCACACGGAGGGGGAATCCTACCGCCGGCCGCATTAGGAAACTGCGTTCTAAAATAACTGATTTAACGAACCATTGTATTTGAAAAAAATACATTTTACGAATCGAACTATGTGTGAGGCGCTTATCATTCATTTGATTACCTTTTCCTCCGAAAAAAAAAAATTAAACACACAAAACAAATGCTCTACAAACTTTAAAAACGAAGCAAATCACTGAATTTCCCCGAAAACTCAGTCATTATTAATTCATTTGAAAAGCACAAAAATTGAAAGAAAATTGGTCCGTAATTACAGAATAAGTTCGCATCGAGTCCTTGGGTCGTGAGTCAGTCGCGTGTTCACTGGCCACTCGCTCATTGATGGTCAGATCCGAAGGTCGAGTAGCACGTTTTTCTTGTAACGTGACTCTTAGAGTCATTATTGTATAAACAACAAATATGTCATTAATAAACAATCACTATACACTAAAAAAACAGTTTAAATATTTCATGAAAAAACAGTAAAGCATTTTTTTTGTTGCCCTTGTATGTAGACGAGCTTACGGCCCACCTGATGGTGAGTGTCGCCCATGGACTTCAGCAATGCCAGGAGCAGAGCCAAGCCGCTGCCTACCGCTAAAATGAGCAAATACTTTAGTGTTATATTCGTCGTATAGTCGTTTAGAATTTAGACAAACTAACCTCGGGTGGTAAAGTTGGTGAGAGACTTTTGTTCTTAGAAAACTCGCTCGTCCTTCTGCTGGAGGAGTGCTCGGACTGTCGACGGCACACGCCGCGGAGCCACGAGCCGAAGCGGTTGTTGCAGCAGCTGATGATAGATGTAATCTTTATTGTCATTGATATACTGGCGTGACCAGGTAGTGCAAAGGGAGGCCGGCAGCAAATGAATAGTGGTAGGACCTCTTGTGAGTCCGCACGGGTAGGCACCACCACCCCGCCTACTTCTGCCGTGAGGCAGTAATGCTTTACGGCTGGAAGGGTGCGGCAGCCGTTGTAACTATACCTTAGAACTCATATCTCAAGGTGGGTGGCGGCATTTACGTTGTAGATGTCTATGGGCTCCAGTTACCCTTAACACCAGGTGTGAGCTCGTTCACCCATTGAAGCAATTAAAAAAACAAATGAATGAAGAGAGCTGGGAACTAGGGGCTAGTGGCGTAAATTGGGAGAAACCTATGCCCAGCAGTGAACGACTGTACTGATTATAAACGAGCTCATCTCCTACCTGATGTTAATTCACCGAAGCAGGGGCTCTCGGCAGAAACAGGTGGGCTCATAGACTCATAGACTAGTCATAAAAATGTCTTATAATTGTAGTAATTTACCTTAAGTCCAATAAGTGGTTAATGATCCTCATGGTCTCGCCCGCCCCGATTTGAGATGATCACTACCTCCGGAAATTTACCATAAATTCAGAGATTTCTTTTTTATTGCCCTTGTACGCAGACGAGCATACAGCCCACCTGATGGTGAGTGGTTACCGTCGCCCTTGGACTTCAGCAATGCCAGGAGCAAAGCCAAGCCGCTGCCTATCGCTTAATACTCTCCACAGGCTTCGTTTGAAGAAAAACATGTCATAGCGCTCGGGAAGCACCGTGGAGAGGAGCTCATTCCATAGCCGGATGGTACGTGGCAAAAAATACCTCTGGAAACGCACTGTCGCGATACAAATGTAGTTTGGTATCCTGTCTTAATGATAAACTGCAGGAGTTCAGATCCCACCTGCGAGGAGTGTGCGTCCTAAAAAAACTTTGATGGACTATGTGAAATAGGATATGCCTGAAAAAGGTGCGAATGCAGGGATGACGTATGATAAGATTGAATGGATAAAGATTACCAGCGCCGACCTCATATAGTGGGATGGGGGCAAGAAGAAGACGAGCTCTCCAGATTTTCAGCAGATACGAGTAGGCTCCACAACTGACGTCACAACATGATTTTAAGCAGATACTGGTGCCTACTGACGTCAGAACATAAATGCCGCCCCCGCTTGAAATTTAAGTTCTCATTAGACAACGACCATCTAACCCTGCAAGACTTGAACCCTGCTAACAGGCTAGCCGGTGTTAATGGCTTCTCACCTCGTATGTGTCCTATCACTCAATATACTATCTCTTCTGTCCACTTGGCTTTTTCTTCTCCCACAGCATCCAGTGTCGTCAGCAACGGCGGGACTCAAGGCAGCGTTGGCCGGCGACATGGCAACGTTTGCCGTTGACATGGCAATGTTTCTCGGTGACATGTCGCTGACACGCTGATTGCGACCGCAACAGATTATGTCGCGGAATTTCTTTTTGCGTTTCACTTCGTCCTCGAATTCGACTGAGGCCTAAAGGTGGAGAATATTTTGTTTTATTAATAACTTACTTTTTTCCGCGACTCCGTCCGCCTAGAATAGTTACTTTGGCATAACGCTAAATTTTACCCCCCACTTCATTTACGTAGAAAGAGAAAATATTTTTTAATTATAGAATGTTAAGGAGCTATTTATGCCCCTATTTTGAAACATTCTTTATTGGTGCTCCACTTGTATTGGTCTTACCGTGATGTTGTGTAGCCTAGCCTAGATAATCGGACCAGCAGTTCCTGAGAATAGCGCGTTCAAACAAACAAACAAACAAACTCTTCAGCTTTCAAATCAAATCAAATCAAATCAAAAAAAATTTATTCAACATAAATGAAAGTACATCCTTGTTGAACGTCAAAAGAACTACCGCTTTATAATATTAATATAGATAAATCAACAAAAACTATGTTATTTTGTGAATACCCTTCACGGCCAACTTCCTTTATCCTCTCTAGAGGTGTGAAGAGTTAGAGATACACTTGACATTGGCGAAATCTAAAAGGAAACGCCATAAATCTAAGAGATAGATAGAGATCCGTAACCGAATATAAATGAGATTGAGACTCAGAATGAGTGGCAGTATTGACATTTAGACTACGGTAGCCAGTTCATACCAGGCGGTCCGTGAACCTGTTTGCCTATTTACGGCAATAAAATAACCAATTGGAACGTACTCATCACAGTCGGTTACTCTTAGCAGAATAGTCATGGTCATGTGAAATCCTTGTTTATTAAAGCCTTGACAACTGTTTTCCACAGTTCACGAATTGAGACTTGGTGCACATTTTATTTAAAGTCACGAAAAAGTAATAAATAAATACCTTTCCTGTTGCCGTTTCAACGTCTCTTATCATCTCTTCTTTTTCTTTTTTCTTGCAACAGTTAAGTTTTTCCATCAACCCCATTTTCTTTCCGTGCAAAGTTTCGGATGTTTCCTTCTGCCGGTCCTCTTTCATTACGCTCTCATTGTCTTTCGACGCCTCTAAATTTTCTCGCGCTAGACTTTCTTCTTGCATTTTATCGTCATTTTCTTTTGGTCCTTTGACGCAGCACGGGCAACATTTAGATTTGCATTTCCCCATGATTCTCTCGCATAAGTTCGGCGGTTTTGGATGGTCGTCATTTGGTATTGCGGGTTCTAGATTCGTTTCTTGTTTTTTCGATTCTCTTCGAGTCCTGGCCGGTGGTATGGGCGTTGTGCTAACGCTTTGAGGAAATCTAGAAATAGAACGGTCAGGGAATTAGGAAATTAAACTCAATCAATAGATATTTATATAAGTTGGGTGCTCTTGACAAAAAATACGTTTATTGTTAAGGCGAACTATTCTAATGATAACAGTTACTGGGACTTTCTCGCGAGTCCGCGCGGGTAGGTACCAACACCCTGCCTATTTCTGCCGTGAATCAGTAATGTGTTTCGGTTTGAAGGGCGGGGCATCCGTTGTAACTATACTTGAGACCTTAGAACTTATATCTCAAGGTGGGTGGCGCTTACGTCGTAGATGTCTATGGGCTCCAGAAACCACTTAACAACAGGTGGGCTGAGAGCTCGTCCACCCATCTAAGCAATAAAAATAAAAAGAGAATTGTTCTATTATAATTGACTTTTTCAAATGATATTCATAATAGGGCACTTCGTTTAAATACGAATTCACATTTTGTTATTAAAATACTTAACAAATTTTATTTAACATCATGCATCAAATTTTATTTAACACCGAGTATTGAAAAAGTACATAAGTTATTCTTTATATTTTAGCACAAACGTTAAACTGATAAATTAAGGATTTCAGATTCTTTTCACTAACCCTTCAAATATCACACAAAATTACAGTCGCAGTGTTTCAGACGGAAAAATCTTATATTTTTTTAAATTGCAAGCTACATTGTAATCCTACTCAACTGACACAAATTACAACAAAAGACACATACGTGCAAAGCTCCAAGTGTATACACATGCTTTAAATTTACCAACAAAAAACTTAATTCGACAATTATAATTAATCACACACACACACACAAACAGGTCGCGTGTTTGGTTCATTTATATATTTATAAATTTTATTAAAACACACAGTCATGCGATCACGAAGAACACACTGTTACCTGAGCAACGTGGACTTGCCAGGGTACCTAGAAAGTATTTTAGAAGTCATCATCATCGTATAAGCCAAAAGACGCACATCGGTTACAGTACCAGGCAATAAATATTGCACATCGATATTTAGAATTTAGAAAGAATTTAGAAAGAGACAGTCGTCTAATTTTGTCTTTGTTTTTTTTAATTTTTTTTATTGCTTAGATGGTTGGACGAGCTCACAGCCCACCTGGTGTTAAGTGCTTACTGGAGCCGATAGATCTACAACGTAAACGCGCCACCCACGTTGAGATATAAGTTCTAAGGACGTCTTATCCTTTAGGCCACGACTTTTTTATAGAGCGTTACCTGTGTGCGACGAAACACTAACGATCCGCTATCTTTAAGGAGACTAAATCTCAATTAGTTAATGTGCGACAGATATAACGCTCTACGAAGCAAAAATTAACTGTCTCTTGCCTACGGTCGATGTGCAATATTTATCGCCGGGTACTGTACTCTGGGGATTGGTTTGAGAGCGTTTTGCCAATTGCAATAACTATTCTACCGCCTTAACGTGTTTTATTACCTAGGAGGACCATTGCTCTAGAGTGATTTTTTTCCATGAATCATTTGGCTGTATGCACTCTGCTTTACTTTCATAAGATATGGGTATGGGTGAACGATCTCACAGCTCACCTGATGTTAAGTGGTTACTGGAGCCCTAAGACATCTACAACGTAAATGCGCCACCCACTTGAGATATAAGTTCTAAGGTCTCAAGTATAGTTCTAACGGCTGCCCCGCCCTTCAAACCGAAACACATTACTGCTTCACGACAGAAATAGGCGGAGTGGTGGTACCTACCCGTGCGGACTAACAAGAGGTCCTACCACCAGTAGAACCGGGTCCCCACTCAAGAACATATTTACTCCAACGGTTATCAGTTCTCTGGCTAATATGGTCAGCCCATTGCCACTTCAGCTTACTATCCGCTGTGCTATGTCGATAACTTTGAGTCTCTGTGGGATCACCTCGTTCCGGATTCGATGTCATGATCAATTCGCATTAATGCATATGAGGTTGAAAGTATTGCATTGAGATTCTGTCTTACACCGTACCGCGAGCTTGTTCTGAAACTCAATTTGCGTTATATTCTAAATCTATAATTGTAAACACGGAATTAGGGCTTTTGACCTTGCCCTAATTAGTGGTGCCTTGACGGCAAGCATACAGTCAGTACAGCTTAAGTAAGTTTCTGAAAAACAGATCCCCTGTAATCAAGGCAAGAAAGAAAGAATACCGCAGAAAGTTTCTCTTACTACTATCACGACCAGTTAATGCTTTCAGCGTTCGAAAGAGAGTCAGTCATTATTATTGAGACCTTTTGGTGCATCGATAAATGAACTAGTTCATCCTGTGTTAAGTAGTTGAAGGCCATATCACAACGCGAGTATCGCCGCTGAGCTTAGAGATCAAGTCATAGTGTCAATTGTGTTCTAGGCTGTCTCATCCTTCGAACCGATATGCGTGACTGTTTTGTGGCAGAAATAGACATGACAGAAGTACCTGCCCAATACAGGGTTTTTTTTTATCCTACCTAAGCTGAAATAGCCTTGAGAGGCTATTTCAGCGTAACCTTAACTAGTAGGTGCGCTCACGGGTCTCAAACCGGAGTGATGCTAGCACTGGCCCTAGCAAGAGCAGTGCTTGCAAAATTTACCACCGGATCGGAAACGCGACTGAGAAGATCCGTCGAGAAACTCAGTGGGCTGTGTCTGTGGGGGGTATATACAAGCAAATAATCATATATAAAAATAGTGACATCCAGTTGCGTCTTTGCAGCTAATGAGCTGTTGTGGTCATTTTACACTAATTACCAATTAAGTTACAATTTACAGGGGCACATGTATCGAAACTATTTGATTCAAAAACCGACACAAAAGGTTACCACGGAAACTGTTCTGTATTCGGACCGTATCGGATATTGTTAACGTAAATAGCAGTTTTATTTACAGTTAAATACGTTGTAGATCCTGAGTAAGTCGCGGATTCCATGTTTGATTTCCGATCTGAAGCGGTTTCTTTGTCAAAGATGTTAAACTTATTCAAAGTAGGTGCGGATGTACTGGTCTGCGTGTCTTTCTTTCTATGCATTTGGAATGTACAATTAAAAGCACTGGATGCAATATTTACCCGCAATCGTTGCCATATCTCTTCGGTAGGAGTTCGTTTGGTAATATAAACACAGTCCTATTCTGTATCATATTAGAGATCACTCTACAAATTAATATCAAACAACACTATATGCGTATTAAATAAACAAATATAAGAGTAAAATGTGTTTTGAACGTTTGAAGTGTATTAAAATCGCAAAACTATATGTTTGTTCATGTTTGAGTAAATACTGAGATGTCTACACGAGAACAGAGTAGATTAGTTTCGGAAAATATGAAATAAACAAAGATACCGCTGTATCAAACCGTGAAATGATTTAATGTTTAAATTAGTGTGTTTTAATGTTTAAAACACTTTTGATACATAAAATTGTGGTCTTTTTCGCGCCATTTACGTAGGGCGGGCGTGGCTTTCGCCGCGCTGGTTCGTACTGATTTGTAGAACCGATTTCTCAAAGGTTTCTTTGTGTGCCCAAAGGAATTACGTTCGTGGCGTGTTTAATGACTTATAATACACACACAAAATATATTTACTAGTTATTTTAGCGGTTAAATATTTAATTAAAGTCATTCTATGTTATTTATGACTTGGACAGCCATTTGTAATTAGTTGGTCGGTGTTGCCACATTCGAATTAATTTGGATAAAAACGAATTGTCAGTTAAATTCTTTTTGGTTGTCGAATAAAAGTGTAATTTCTAAAATTTGCTATAAATATTCAAGATCTTTGTGTGAGTTAATTGACGTGATAATTAATGATACTTGTTGAATCGAAACTAATCTTTAATTTGTAGAGATTATTATGAAATGTCGATGGCGAAAATGTTTATCTTTTTTTCTCAAGGCAACGGACAGACGTGATTTACATTAATAATAGGAGATGGGTCTAGGAAAAAATTGAATGACAAATTTTGTTCCGAACAAAAAAAAATTAGTTAAACGCGAATAAAAACACATAGTACATTTTCTATAATTTACTAATAAAATGTAACAGTCGAGAATGCTTCTCATCAAACGGATTGTTATTTGAAAAATGGCGACTTTCGTGTGGTGGCAAAGGGAAAACGGATCCAAAGTACTAGAATTGTTCTTAAGTGGTTTAAAACTGTCAGACGTAAGATATCACAACCAAGGCGTCACCGGATTATCTGTAACATCATCGAAAGCTTTCAGCTCATCTGATTGTAAGAGTTCACTATTGCTCCAAATCTTGTTTGAAGAAAGACATGTCATGGTGTACTAAAATAATCGTGCATTCTTTGCGGTAATTTATTTTCTTTAAATTCATTATTTATCGCTATGTTTGTTTATTATCGTATTGGACTAGAAAATAACGAAACTATGTATTTCTAACATACTCTTTATCTTTTCTCTTTCACTCACGTTCGAAGTGTCTGCTAAATAAACAAGAACGAAAGAGACAAAGCATGGAGTATGCCAGTAATCGTCCTGATTCTATCAATACAGCAAACCTAGTGACGAAGATCTCGTAAATTTACTAAAATTCAATCGATCTTTTTACATTTTCTCTTCTCATTAACGAATGAGAACAGCTTTTGACAGAGTTAAATAGAAGTTTTACAACTTGAGGTCAACGTAATACGTATGTAGGACGAGGTAGATCAATGTAAGACGTGTAGCGCGGCACAGGAATTGTGTAACTTTGTTAAAGTGCCTTCAATGGTCTTTAATGTTTTAGTAGGGCGATCTTACGGTCTATCTGGGATTATGCGGCTATTAGAGCCCGTTGATATCACGCATGTCGCATCTTTAGAATTACGGAGACCCATTTGGAAATTCTTGGATATCGACTTCAATTTAAAAATGGACCTTGAACCTAGAACGACCCTTTTCAGGGACTCTTCAATAATCGAATGACCAAAAGCAGCCTATAAAGGTATAAACTTATCTATCGGTCTCTTTCACTTATTCCCCTTCCTCAACTTTATCCGATGTTTTCCTAAAAACATATTTTTTCGGGTTGTGTCTGTATCGTTATGAAGGTGCTATGAGTTCACTCACTAAGAGCTATCAATTGTATTGTGTAAAATTTGCCTTATCCTTAAAGTTGACACGCATTACCGCTTCTTGACAGATATAGACAGGATGGTAGTACCAATTCATGCGCCGTATTCCTCAGTTCTGAGGGTCGTGACCTTTACGGAGCGCTTTGGTTCGCACTATGTTCCTCCATTAATTTTTCTCCTCTGCGCAGTGGATAGCGACATTGATGTTGAAGCCGAATGTAGTTTTAATTTGATCGGACCAACAACAAATTTAGTAAAAAAAAAAATGGTTTTTAACATTATTTGTGTTATCCATTTCACTGCACACACAAAAATAATCCCTCACACCCATGCATTCATCCGCTCAATGTGGATATCCAATGAGCAGTCACTATAACTCACAACAAAAAAAAACAAAAAAAATATTTAAATTTCTAACTTCGAATGAGCACCTCGAGTTTCGTGCCGTGTCACACGCTGACGTCAGCAGGGATGCCAAAATTTAATCTATAGTAATTTTTTTCGCAACGGAAATTAAACGAATGTGGGTTAAAGTAATTCCGCGTAACCTTAATAGTGGGGGAGAGGTGCCAACCCTCCCATTGTGTGTGTGCGTGTGACGAGTGTGAGTTGTCAAGAAAATTCACGATTTTGACATTCTATTTACGGGAACAATGTATCTGACGTAGATTATGTACATATGTGGGCGAATTGTTGTTAAAAGTAATTGTATTTTTTATTAGCTTCAGACGTATGTATGTTTGTAACGGAATCATTGAACATGATTTTGACCCCCTTCAAAACGTCGGATTAACTCGAAATTTGGTATACTTATTAAGGACCGATGACAATTCAATATTTAAAAAAAAATTTACAAAATTGAAATTCAACTAAAAAATTAAAAATAAATAATAGTTTTTTTTAGTTGGATTTTCTATAAAAGCGTATTTTGTTAGTTTTCTTTAAACTATTTTTTTTTTGACGCAGCTAAAGTAAATTGTTTGCATGAGTGCACCAGACTCACCACAAGTCCGGAGGAGTGGCGATTTCTCGTGGCGTATAACATCTGCTCACAGCAATGATACTGAATTACGACAACGACCGCTCTAACAAGTGTGGTACGACGAAGGAAAAAAGTATTAAAATGTATTATAATTAATTAGGTTGGCTCGTTTGTAATTTAATATTTGCATGTTAAAACGATTAATTTAGGAATTAAGATTATGGTTTTTTTTTTCTGTTAACGAAAACTGACTGCCATCCTGATGGAAATTGGTTAGCGGATGGACCTTGGTAATGTCAGTGACACAACGAACTGCTGCGATAGAACGAACAAAAATATTCTAAAAGAGCAAAAAGAAAGATTTCGACGCCTTAACGCGTTTCTTATTTTAACCTTATTATTTAATTTAGAAATAAATAGACTGTAGTTAGTTTAATATATATTGATTAATATCTTAGTTGTCCGTGTCTACGGAATCTTTATTAGAAACGTCAAAAATACTAAACAATCATCTGGCCTCAAACTAAGATTCCCTGTACTATTAGAGAAGGAATTATTGCGACGATTAGCATACAAACAGCAGCTGCAAACGAATCTTTAGAGTAAGTAGTAGTAAGTAGTATTAACTTTTGGTTTTCTGATGTATAGCGCAAAATGTCTCTTTCGATCAGTCCAACAACCAGTACAACTTGTAACAGTGTGCTTAGTGGAACGTTTGCCTACGTTTGCCGCTAGGGGCGCTGTTCTAACTCCATACAAATTTGAGTTAACTTTTACGCTATCGAGAACGTTAAAAAACTCGCACTAAGCACACTGGACTATGAGGTTTTGTTTTCGAGTTTAATCCAGTTATTAGGTTCTGAATACTTATTACGATGGATTTTTAGGCGTTTTTAATTAGGCGGTTTTAATAAAACTCAGCTGAAAACTGTGTACAAATTTTCTGTATAGGAAGCGTCCCTAGCGTCTGTGACTTAGTATGCTAATCAGCCAAGCGTCACGCGAGGGTCGCCGTTCGATACCCGTGCTGACCCCCACTTTATAACTTAACACCACTTAAAAAGCTTAATTGTTTTGCATGTAACGTGATTAATATTGATTTTTGGTGAAGTCAACACTTTCTTGAGTTCCGACAAAACTGAGCACAGTGCATTCATTTATATTTGTATAATGTTATGTTCGCTTAAGTATTTATCTAAGTATATACATATTACTGGTGGTAGGACCTTTTGTGAGTCCGCGCGGGCAGGTACCACCACCCCGCCTATTTCTGCCATGAAGCGTTTCGGTTTGAAGGGTAGGCCAGCCGTTGTAACTATACTATACCTGAGACTTTGGAACTTATCTCAAGGTGGGTGGCGCATTTACGTCGTAGATGTCTATGGGCTCGAGTAAGCACTTAACACCAGGTGGGCTGTGAGCTCGTCCACTCATCTAAGCAATAAAAAAAAAACCACAAAAAAGTTATTAGGCGAGGCGGCTTAACAAACACACATCTTTCTATCTTTAAAAGTCGTTGTATGTATGTATGTCCCCTATAGACTCAGAAACGGTTGGATCGATTTCGGTTAAGCTTCCAGCAAATCATCAGATTGCATTATCCTTTAGATTCTAGAAGTTGGGTGGTACTGGTGGTATGACCTCTTGAGAGTCCGCGCGGGTAGGTACCACCACTCCGCCTATTTCTGCCGTGAAGCAGTAATGCGTTTCGGTTTGAAGGGTGGGGCAGCCGTTGTATACTTGAGACCTTAGAACTTATATCTCAAGGTGGGTGGCGCATTTACGTCGTAGATGTCTATGGGCTCCAGTAACCACTTCACACCAGGTGGGCTGTGAGCTCGTCCACCCATCTAAGCAATAAAAAAAAAAATTGATGTTTTTGGTACCGATCAGATCAAAGATTGGCCGGCTAAGAGGACTGGGTATCGCAAGCTTAAATAGATCATCTTTTATTTATAGCATTAAATTGTGATATAGACATGCGAATTTCTCGCAACCATTAGTAATAAGCTTGTGTAATGTAGGTTAAATGCATGAGTATTTCAATTCCCCAAAGGCCAGTTGATTAAGTGAAAACTTAATGTATACAAATTCTCCAAGGAACTAATTGGACAATAGACTTTCACAAATTTACAATGCGGCCTATGAATATAAATAGAAGGATTAATTATATAGTCAATTATGTGCGTTATATAATTGGTCGTAAAAAGTTTAGCTTTGGTTAGGTGGGATAGCTATTGATGGATGGTTGGACAGGACTGACTTGTAGGTCATTTGGTATTAATGTACAAATGAAAATTCTCTGGGCTACCGCGTCCTGTGCTTTTCTCCCAAAATACGGCTATATAAAATCACGAGTGATTTCCGCCATAAATAATTGAAGTAGTATATTGGACTATAAATATAATTGCGTAAAAACTGGGCCATTGTAACCGACACAGTTTGAGCTGATGTTTTTACCATTTAAGTCGCTAAATTTAGAACCTGGTATTCAGGGTTAACTTATTCGAACCTCATTTGTTATTTAAGGTACTGTTTTAGGATACTACTGATGATAAGAGTTTTTGGAAAACTTTGACTAGTTTAGTAAATAATGTACTACGTATTATGTGAATTAATGTCAATATTAACAAAACTGCGCCAAAATACTGGCTGAATTTAAAATTAAACAGGTCTTTTCGTCAGTTTGAATTTAGGTTAATTAATAGAAAAACAATAGGGCTAATTTCACCCTTCAATGGCTGCAGGAAATCTTCAGTCTAATGCAACTTTTATAATATGTAAATTACACTCACCCTCCATTGCTTTGTGTTGATTTGTCCGACTCGTCCGTCGTATTGTTCTCGATGATAATCTTGCCTACATCCGGCGCCGGTACATTTGAACTTTGCACTTCTATATCTGCCCCACCTTTCACTATAGCCACATTAACTTTCTCTGCGCTTTCTTTCTCTATATTTTTCTTTTCAGTCACCACCATAACTACAGGCTCTACTTCTTTTTTCGGTTCAGGTTTTGGTTTTTCGGGAACTTCTTTCGGCTCTTCAACTGGTGTTATGATGCTGTCGACTATTTTTGTGGCTTCGGACCTGATTTCAGTCACCATTTTGTCGTTTTGCTTAACGACTTGATCTTTTATGTTCGTCAGTTTATTTGTAACCTCATCTTTAGCTTCTTTAACGTCCGCCGCAGTTTTCGTGGCGAAAGTTTTAAACGTACTTTTAGCTTCGCGAGACTTGGCTGAAGCGGTTAAAATGTTTTCTGTAGAAATTTCTGGCTCTTTTAAAATGTCATCAATTTTCTGCTTTACCCTCTCGACTTGCGGATTATTGTATGGAGGCTGTAATGGTTTCAATTTAACATTGTCTTCCACAAATATAGTCCTGTCGTGACTCCTAGCAGGTTTTGGGGGTCTATTATCTTCGATTTTGTCTTTTTCTTTCGTATCCTTGATTTTCTCTTTGTCTTTTTCATCTTCCTTACCTAGTAAAGATTCTTTAGAGCTCAGTCTCTCAAGCATAGCCTTTTCTCTAGCTTTTTCCAGTACAACAGGTAACTGATTTGTAACTTTCGTAACTACCTCTAGTGGTTGTGATGTAATCGCGGCAGTTGTCATTGACACTATATTTTTCTTAGTCATAACAACTAGCTCACCTTTGTCGTTAGTGATTCGGTCGTATTGAGTTTCGTTATCTTGCTTTTTAATCTCTTCAGTTTCAGTTTCGGTCGAAGCTGTTTGGTTTTTAGCTTCTGTAACGGTTTCTGGTAGTTTTGAATCGTCCTTCTCGGAGCTCGAACTTTTTTGTGGCTTACTCTTTTCTTTTAATGAATCCTTTTTTATTCCAACTTCGTTTACTTTGCCATTCGGTTGCGATTTTTCTGTTAAATCCTTTTTACTATTAGTCTTTTTCAGTGGCGGTTTTTCGTTTAATGTTTTACTGCTGGGAGTTCTAGTGAGGCTTTTAATACTACTAGTTCTGCTTATAGGCTTTTTTGGTTCAGGCTTGGAAACGGTAGTTTTTGAAACAGTTTTGTTGCTTGATGTTCGATTTACAGTTTTTGCAGGAGGAGGTTTAACTGTGGTTTTCGTACGTTTTTCAGGACTTGGATCCCTACTGACTGATCTGCTAGGCTGTCTAGAATTCAATCTAGACGAAACAGGTGTATTATCAGCTGTTTTGATCGCTTTCCTTGGTACTGTGGATGGTTTTGTTGGAGTCCTGGCCGAACTTGGCTTCGGGTCTTCTGTTGGGCTTTTGTTTGGTGTGCCAACAATAGGAGAAAGCCGTTTGGCGTTAATAGTCTTATTTGAAGGAGGAGGTCCGCCTCTGCCTGGTGAAATCGGAGGTTTTCCTCTAATGTGAGCAGGAGATATGTCTAAATTCTGAGTACTCTTACTCATGCCTCTTTTGTCGTGAACCTGACTGCCTACTCTTATTGTCTCGTGGATGCTGCTTGTGCTGTTGGAAATGAATCGTTGATTTTGATTTAGGCCATTCCCAATAAATCTTCTGCCGTTAGACATATCGCGTTTGGTTGTTCTAGTAGGAGACACAGAACTCTGTCTTTTAGGTATTTTGGAATTCTTAGGAGAACCGTCATTTGATTGCGGTTGTGATTTCGAAACTGTCCGAACCCTAGATCTGTGAGTATTAGGTTTAGGTACTACATTTTCAACGCTCACAATAGTTTTATTACTCGAAGGAACATTTTGGATATGTAATATCGCCGCCGGAGAATTCGATCTAGATCTAAGCTTTAATCTACTTGGTGAATTAGTTCTGGAAGTAGATCTGGACCGAACTTTCTTGTCTAAAATGCCCATTTCCTTAAGTAGAGCCTCTTCTTCTAATTGTCTCATTTTTTCTGCTTCCGCTTCATGTTTCTCTCTATTCAACTCGCTCAGTTCTCTTACTTCTTCTATGTTTTCTTTCAGAAAATTTCTAGGGGAGTGAGTTATATGGGTTGGTGGGGGAAGAGTGACAGTTGCCATCTTGTCTATTCTTGGCAAGGAGTTCGTTCTTCTTCTGGGTGGAGAACTAGCTCTGGAGTTGGTTGCGGAGGTTTTCGGAGTGCTGTGTCTTGAAGTTTCTTCTCTAAAGCCTCGACCTACAAAACGGAAACAAATATTTAAATTGCAAATTTATAATTGAGCTTAATTGTCTTTTGTAATCAATTAATATTCATTTGTTATTCTCATAACTGGTTTGGAGCCTAATGTGTTGATGTTTCTGAAGACAAGAGTATTTAACTTTTATAGGTAACATTTATATATCTTGAATACAAACAAGAATCCAAACTGCGCTGTGGCAACAGTGAGAACTTTCGATACAGAAAAACAGATTAACGTTTTTTCTGTCACAAAGCACTCATGGGTCCGGTTTGAAGAATGGACCTTTATTATCCACCATTGAGACCTCGATCTCATGGATTCTGGTGATCACTAAACACCAAGTATATCATTCCAGCAAGATGGTTTTTTTTATTTATTGCTTAGATGGGTGGACGAGCTCTCAGCCCACCTGGTGTTAAGTGGTTACTGGAGCCCATAGACATCTACAACGTAAATGCTCCACCCACCTTGAGATATAAGTTCTAAGGTCTCAAGTATAGTTACAACGGTTCCCTTACCCTTCAAATCGAAACGCACTACTGCTTCACGGCACGGCAGGGTGGTGGTACCTACCCGTGCGAACTCACAAGAGGTCCTACCACCAGTAATTACGCAAATTATGAATTAGACGCAATTATAAATTAACGCAAAAACAAAATTAGACGACTGTCTCCTTCTAAATATCCTACCTACCTTGAGATATAAGTTCTAAGGTCTCAAGTATAGTTATAATAATAACCTTACCACGAAACGGTGACACTCTTCCCGGCTTAATCTCCACGGGAAGAGAGCGAGGACTGCTTGGACGGGAGGCGGCGGGAGGGTCAGCTAATATCGCGAATGACTTCTCCGTCTTTCTCTTCGCTGTTGACACGACTCTGTGGAAGAAGGATAATTATGTCTTATTAGAAAACTGGTGCATTATTTTGAAATTAGTAAAATACATTCCGTTCCAAAGATATATTGTATTTAAACAACAATAAAAAACAAGTTAAGGTTGATAATGATCTACTTATAATTGTTAATTATTGAATTGAAATTGATTGAAAGTAATTGACCGGTATTTAAGGTAAAATGAAATAAATGACAAATCAAGACGAATATATTTTGATGCCAGACATTGTTCAATTTGTCAAAAAATAATTACTACTTCTGCGGTACGGACAGCATAACGGTAGTATTTGAATTAAACTACTTTTCATATTTTACTTTCAATGTCGCAATGTAATTACAATTAAAACTATATATGTATGCTATATGTATGTTGTATCAGTGTATCGATATATTTATATCCTCGATATGAGCGAACACAGAGCTTGTAGCCTTTTCTTCTGGTGGCGATTACATTGCAATAACGCAATGTAACGTAACGGTAAAACTCCGTTAATCACTTAGCACTAGATGGGCCGTAGGCTAGTCTACCAACGTAAGTTAAAAAAAAATCCTTGTCCAACTTAACAGAGCCGTCAATGCTCATGCGTGGTCAGGAGTGTTCACGGTGAGCTCGTCTGATGACGTAAATAATGCGTCATTGATCGAGTACTGGTAGTAGGATCTCTTGTGAGTCCGCACGGGTAGGTAGTAGGTACCACCACCCTGCCTATTTCTGCTGTGAAGCAGTAATGCGTTTCGGTTTGAAAGGTGGGGAAGCCGTTCTAACTATAGTGAGTCCTTAGAACTTATATCTCAAGGTGTGTGGCGCATTTACATTGCAGATGTCTATGGGCTCCAGTAACCACTTAACACCAGGTGGGCTGTGAGCTTGACCATCCATCTAAGCTATAAAAAACAAAAATATTCAATATCTTGAAGCTCGCAGCTATTTGACCGAAAACCGTGTATACTTTCATTTTGAAATAGCTTAGTTACTCAAGTATCATCATAATAATATATTAGTTGCTCTAGGTATACCGCATTACAAGTGAATTCAATTTTAATTTCTCCGTTGAAAACTTTAGATGAGAAGTTTTAGGAGAGTTTTCAGCTGAGTGCCTATTTACCATTTAGGTTAGCCGTATGGTCCTTTCCCGACAAAGGCGATTAAGGAAAATTGTATTCATAGTCTGAGTGTATGAGCATATCTTGTATGTTACCTACGCGCATAAGGCGCGAGAAAACATAGCTAGAGCTCGCTAAACAACGATTTAAAATATGTAGCTAAAACAAAAAGGGTTCTACAGGCCACTTAAAAAACAAACTAAATCGCATTCAGAGCATAAAAGCAGCAATACACAAATATTTTATTATGAAATTAATGAGCTCGGGTGTTGCCAACGACGTGTTTGGTAAATCGGTTTTTATTGCCAGTAATTTGGCGCTATTTTCTGAAATGGTAGTTTTGTAACCTTGTAGCACAATTATCGGTAAGATCCAAGATAATTTGCTGATTTAAACTTTCGCTTATAAGGCAGAAGGAAGGTCTTAAATGGTGGTATAGCACTGCACTACCTTTCGTTGACTGGTAGAGAATGCCTTAGGCATTAAGTCCGCCAATGTAAATTTTACATGAAGTGTAATAAATAAATATAGCGCATTGTGGTCCGTCCGAGTTGGTACCACCTCTCTTACTATCAGGCCAGGTTCCGTGGGACAGTCGATATTCAATAGAATTGGGTCTTAATAATATACATTTATTTCATCTCTCTCTCTCTCTCTCTCTCTCTCTCTCTCTTTGTAGCTATGTATCCTACATGGTGCTGGGATCAGCTTTCCTTATTCTACTCCTCCACTTCGCTCTGTCTCCATTAATTATCATTATATGTCTACATTTATTACAAATCTAAATTACCAAAAACAATGTAATAAAAAAGATAGAAAATATCGAGGCTTGGAAAGGATTACCGACACAGCTATGATTAACAGTGGGGATTCAATCAGTGATTGGTATGCACCAGCATCAGACCTGCGCCACTTTGAGAAGGCGGCACGACATGAGAACCCTCTTGTCGTGGCCGCTGGAAACTACATACCCGATCCTGTAGACCGAATGGTAAACAGTCGACGTCGCCCAAAACACGTCATTACGGATCCTCCCGATCCATTAACGGTGCTTTTAGGTACCACAAGCACCGGTCACCGGCGAATTAACTCATATACACAACCCACTGAGTTTCTCGCCGGATCTTCTCAGTGGGTCGCGTTTCCGATCCGGAGGTAGATTCTGCGAAGCACGGCTCTTGCTAGGGTTCATGTTAGCAACGTCGTCAGGTTTGAGCCCCGTGAGCTCACCTAAAAACGTTAGGGTGAATCTGAAATAGCCTCCCAAGGCTATCAGCATAGGTAGGAAAAAAAACAGACCGGTCAGCTAATCATTTCAATATATCAATAGTTTATGTTTTTACAAAAGTTTCTATTACATCCAAGATCCTTATTAAGTCTTTGAGGACATTGTTGAAGATGAAGGATGACATTGTGGCCTCTAAAGAATCCGCAAATAATTCATAAACAAGTGAATTAAATAAAATCGCGCCAAAAAAAAAAAAACATAACACACTAAATTTCATAAATTCCTTTGTTAATGATTTATTTATTTAACGAGGTGTTCGAGTACTAATTAATGTCTTACAATACTTATTGTAATAAAATGTTAATGTTTGTTGCATCAATATTTATGAATAAATATTTAAGAAACGTTGAATACGTGTTAATGTATGAGTTTTTGTTGTATGAACCTACTCTAAGTCAGTAAGTACACGCTGGTACTGGCCCAGCGGGGTATTCCGTAGGGTAACCCACTCTAACCGGCGCCATCTAGGCGGGCTTCGGACAGTCTGCCGACCGAGAGGGCTGGTGGTCGTGGCGCCGACGACCGCCAGTCCGCCGTCCCGAGGGGGAGGGTGATGGGAGAGATGTGCTCCGCACTAAGCGCTTCACTTTTCCCCCTTTGCCTTGTCATGAGTTCTGTCTCATGCGAGGTTTGGACGTTGGTTGTTGAGCGATAGGAAGTTTTAGTCAGTTCGACTCTGACATACCTCGCCCAGTATCCCCAGAAAAGGGCGGAAGTCCGGCGATTTCCTCCTGACCAAAAAAAAAGGTCAGCAAGTAATCCTATACTCGATATTCCCGAGTCGGAAACAGAATTAAAATTTTTACACTATTGCCGACGTTTCGAATATTTGACAGTTTCTGTGGCAACGGGTGACTAAGGTTTACTGGTGGTAGGACCTCTTGTGAGTCCGCGCGGGTAGATACCACCGCCCTGCTTATTTCTGCCGTGAAGCAGTATAGCGTTTCAGTTTGAAGGGTGGGGCAGCCGTTGTAACTATACTTGAGACTTTAGAACATATCTCAAGGTGGGTGGCGCATTTACGTTGTAGATGTCTAAGGATTTCAGTAACCACTTAAAACCAGGTGGGCTGTGAGCTCGTCCACCCATCAAGGAAATAAAAAAATTCCAATAAATCTTCTACTACTTGATACCTCTTTCTTTTGAGAAAGAGAGGAAGAGGTATCACACCGAGGGGGGATGACACTTTTTCCTTATGTGACCATTTATACCAGTCAACTCCAACCGCAAGCCGCCTTAAAGAATTTCGTTCCCAAAACGACATTTGTGTCTGTGTGTGTGTGTTTTTTTGTAATGCCGCGCTAATTTTTATATTATCTTCATCTCATAGTGCCGTCATATACGTCACACGTTATTACGGATCCTTCCGATCTATTAACGGTGCTTTTAGGTACCACAAGCACTGGTCACCGTCCTCGTCGAACCCGTCACTTGCGACCAAGGGCTCGATGAGCGAATTAACCCTCAGACATAGCCCTCTGGGTTTCTCGCCGGATCTTCTCAGTGGCTCGTGTTTCCGATCCGCGGGTAGATTCTGCGAAGCACTGCTCTTGCTAGGGTCAGTGTTAGCAGAACTCTGGCTTGAGCCCCGTGAGCTTACCTACACGTTAGGGTGAAGCTGAAATAGCCTCTCAAGGCTATCAGCATAGGTAGGGAATAACGTGCCGTCAGCTTAATGCAGTTGACTTGGCCATGTCAAGAGGAAGCCTGTTAGACGTTGTACATCCTGGCGCCGCTGAATTCAATTAGAGATAGCCTGATTGCTTATCGTTATTACCACAAATTCAAAGCTTTCTACTCAGTAAAGTATTCATGGGTAGGATTGGTGTAATGCAAATAATAGTAGTGCAGCTTAAAAATCATATTCATGTATGACGCCAATACTAATTGTGCCGACCCTAGAGATAATGAATAAGAATAAAAATAAAGAATTAATGAACAGCCTTATTCATAGAAACGCTGATACATTACGTGTGTACCAGAACAATAGCTTACAGCGGGCGGGAACTGTACGCAATACGCAACGAATACTTTCGCCCGATACGCGCTACTGGTCGTGTGTGGTGGCGGACATAAGCGGAAGCGGGGAGAATGGGCGATTGATTTTTAGTCGCTTACTCTTTGCTTAGTGTAAAAATTGTGATGAGGTGGATTTAAATTTAGTTTTTGTTTCCCCTTTAAATATATCATTCTTATATCATTTTAAAAATAAAATTTCGTATTTCTATATCTATTTTGCGTGAATGTTTATCTTGAAATACAAATCATAGAATTAAAAAGGGCTGAAATAAAATATCAAAAGTAGAAATACAAAAAGTCCCTTCTTATGGCGCGTGTGAATGGATAAATGTAAATATAAGCCAAGGAGAGTTGACGTCAGGCTGGGCGTAAAACTCATGCCTAATGCCAATTCAGCATGATGGGAAGCCATCTCCCAGATCTCATTATGTGGGGAAGTAATGGTGAGAAGAAAAAGTCCCCTACGTGGGGCAGAGAGCGTCCACAAACTCCAGCTTCATCAGTTATGTTGATCTATTTTATCTTTTCAATGAAACCTTAAAAATATTAACCGTTCTGAAATAACATTGGAACTTCCATTTTGTGTCTATAGGTGACTGCTGTCATGTCTATATGCTTTAGTGACTTAACAGTATCGCGCTCCGTGTATACCACTACTACCATTGCCACAACTCGTCAAATGTGATAAATTTAAAATTAATTAAAAGAGAAATAAACACGCCAATATTTCATAACTTGAGCCGATAAAAATACGCACAGCCCTCTGTAATTATAGGCAGTAGTGCAAGCTGTACAAGTGTATTGACCCACTGGTCATATGTGTGACTGATTTTTGAAGTTATAAGTAGATGTTGTTTTATTGCGTTGAAAGTAATTAAGAAGAGCGCATCGCTTGAGCAAAAAGTACCGCACGTACATTATATTAAAATTCAAAAACAACAGTAAAATTTAAGTTCGTAAATATTTGTTAATCAACGATTTAATAAGTCACTTAGAGTTTGTCATTTCTTTAAGCTACTATTAGAGTAATCTTCTAAAAACTGTGCTATAAACTAAAATATAGCTAACGGTAGACAGCGGCTTGGCTCTACCCTGGCATTGCTGAAGTTTATGGGCGACGGTAACCACTCATCATCAGGTGGTCCGTATGCTCGTCTGCCTACAAGGGCAATAAAAAATAATATTCGAGACGTCTTCACATCATTCAGTCAAATTTATATTTGTTTTTTTTTTTTAATTATTAATTGTAAATTTGATTGCTGTTGTCATTATTACATTATTGTAAATAGGCGATGCGTATAAAAATGTCTTTAAGGTTATAAATAAAGTTAAAAGCCTCAATAAAGGTTCATTTAAATACCGTGCTTGTGTACAGATGTTAGAGCCTCTATTCTATTATAGTGACAATGAGCCACAAACACGTGTTTTTGTAAACAATATTAAAGCGTTTAAAAGAGTTTAAAAAATGTAGTTTCTTATTCGGACCACCTCAAGCGTACGCTGGGCATGTTTGCATTCAATCCATATATTATAATCTTAATTAAATAATCTGTATTTTTCAATAAATAATTCCCTAATAACACGCGTTGGGCGTTTACTGGTGCTTTCAGGATTCGATGCAAATATAACAGTGTCTGTTAGTAGACCGACCGTCTCTAGTTCTAGGTTGCTTCAGATGCAATCTCTGCTCAGTGTGCTTAATACGAGATTTTTAACGTTCTCGATAGCGTAAAACTCAAATTATTATGGAGTTGGAACGTTTGCTTATGTTTGCCGCTAGGGGCGCTGTTCCAACTGCATACAAATTTCAGTTAACTTTTACGCTATGGATAAAGTTCAAAAACTCGCTCTAAGCACACAGATTTTACACTGTGACGTAACAATAATCTTTGGCGAGAACTTTGCGATTAGCATTTGATTTAAGCAAGTATTTAAAATTTAAATTCCATTACTCATTCTCAGGTTCGAGATGTTAATTTGTTTAAATTGTAAATAAATATTATATTAATAAACATTTTCTTACAACTTTTCTTAACGGAGATTTTAACTGTCGAATTTATTCAACTTTCGAAATCTGCGTTCCTGATGATACTATTGATGAAAAGGACTTGATGTGTGAAAGAAGAGATGCGAGAGATGGGCGTGAGAGCAGAGTTGACGTACTTCTGAATGGAAAAATAAGATATCTTGCACCGACCCTACATACTGGTATAAGTACAAGACTAGCATGATAAGATAAGGACGTGTCCATCATGTCATTGACTGCTGTCAATTGTGTGTTCCAGTTACATGGTTAGTCCAGCCAAATTACCAAGCATTTTAGGCAGGCAGCGACTCAGCTCTGCTCTTGGTATTGCTGAAGTCCATTGGTGACGCTAACCACTCACCATCAGATGGGCCGTGTGCCCGTAAACCTACAAAAGGCAAAGGTAGACAGGCAAGGTAGACAGGTACTGCATGTTTCGCTAATCGTTTTCCACCAGGCGGGTCGTGAGCTCGTCTCCTCATCTAGTTATAACACATACAGATCAAAAACTGAAAAAAGCAAGCTTAAAAAAGTGTGCTTGAATTAACACATGAATAACATTTACTGGTGGTAGGACCTCTTGTGAGTCCGCACGGGTAGGTACCGCCACCCTGCCTATTTCTGCCGTGAAGCAGTAATGCTTTTCGGTTCGAAGAGCGGGGCAGCCGTTGTAACTATACTGAGACCTTCGAACTTACATCTCAAGGTGGGTGGCGCATTTACGTTGTGGATGTCTATGGGCTCCAGTGACCACTTAACAGCAAAACAACGCGGATCTCTCGTGCCTTGGGCCATACACAAAAGCAGTTTTAACTAAACCGCAAAGCACATAATTAAAGCAGGCGCGTTGTTCTGTTTCTGTTATATTATAGCGTCTCGCCAGCAAATTGTTGTTGTACAATTCGATAATTACTTAGAGCTATTAAGAAATTAGGTTGAAACTTTGGTTCGTCCGGGAGGTAGCTCGGTGTAATGACCAATAAAAATCACAAGAATGCGCTTAAAGTGCACACGCGGATTTGTTTATTACACTTTACTCTTATCGAAGTCGTCGTGGCCTAACGGATAAGACGTCCGGTGCATTCGTGTTGAAGCGATGCACCGGTGTTCGAATCCCGCAGGCGGGTACTAATTTTTCTAATGAAATACGTACTCAACAAATGTTCACGATTGACTTCCACGGTGAAGGAATAACATCAATACTAATATTATAAAGAGGAAAGATTTGTTTGTTTGTTTGTTTCGAATAGGCTCCGAAACTACTGGACCGATTTGAAAAATTCTTTTTCCATTAGAAGCCGACATTGTCCCTGATGAACATAGGCTACTTTTTGTAATTTTTTTTTTAATTTTTTTTTTGGTTTCATGTGTGTTTTAATGTTTCCGAAGCGAAACGAGGGCGGGTCGCTAGTCGTGTAATAAAAATGAAACCCGCAAAATTATAATTTGCGTAATTACTGGTGGTAGGACCTCTTGTGAGTCCGCGCGGGTGGGTACCACCACCCTGCCTATTTCTGCCGTGAAGCAGTAATGCGTTTCGGTTTGAAGGGTGGGGCAGCCGTTGTAACTATACATGAGACCTTAGAACTTGTATCTCAAGGTGGGTGGCGCATTTACGTTGTGGATGTCTATGGGCTCCAGTAACCACTTAACACCAGGTGGGCTGTGAGCTCGTCCACCCATCTAAGCAATAAAAAAAAAACTTATAATTATGTGTAGTATTTCAGAATTAATAAACAATAAAAAAGTTGGAGACCAGTAAAGCCAAGATACCATGCCACTGCCTATCGTAAATCTTAAAGCAGCACGAATGAAAAAGTTAAAATAAAGTACATATTAAGTATAAGTACATATTTTTACTGCAATATTTTTCTTCGTATCTAATACATTCCAAACATAGATAGGTGTGACAGAGGACAAGACTAATACTTATACGGTCTAGACGCAGTAAAACATTGTGAAATATAGCGTCTGCACTCATTGTATTTCTAACATGAAGTTTTATTTTGTGAAGGTTTTTTTTCGGTCATTTACGAAATGAAATACACGTTAAATCCATTCATTCTGTCCTTTTGATCTTTGGAGTCCGCAAAAGCGTGTGTCATTTACACTAGAATTACTGTATTATTTTAAAAAGTTGCTTTGAGGATTAAAAATCCTATTTTTTTTGTAATTTTGGAGAAAAGTGTCCTCCAGGGTTTTTTATCATGATGCCATGCCATGCAGGTACCACCACCCTGCCTATTTCTGCCGTGAAGCAGTAATGCGTTTCGGTTTGAAGGGTGGGGCAGCCGTTGTAACTATACATGAGACCTTAGAACTTGTATCTCAAGGTGGGTGGCGCATTTACGTTGTGGATGTCTATGGGCTCCAGTAACCACTTAACACCAGGTGGGCTGTGAGCTCGTCCACCCATCTAAGCAATAAAATAAATAAAAATTACCATTGGTTCAACTGTGATTGTTTAAAAATGTGTAGACATTGTATGTGTACGTAACCTTAATATTGTTCCCGAGCGATTTCCACAAACAAGGTATTTTTTTTTTCGGGCCGGGGACCGAACCTCCTACGAGGTCCCCGCGCCTAGGGGGCGCGCGGGTTATGTGAGACTCAAAGATCTGCAGGTGTTGAGAGCAGACCGCGGGCCCAAGGAATTTTAGGGCCCACCTACTAAACGACTCCCCTGCACCCGACGTCCAAACAAACAAGGTATAACATATGGTAATAACAATTTAACCCGAAACATTTTAACCATGGTTATTGACTGATGACAACGTGTATCGTAAACCCACTTAAGTAGTTACAACAATCTTAAGCTCTTTTTTATTTTTTATTGCAGTAGTTACAACAATCTTAAGCTCTTTTTTATTTTTTATTGCATAGGCGGGTGGACGAGCTCACGGCCCACCTGGTGTTAACTGGTTACCGGAGTCCAGAGACATCTACAACGTAAATGCCGCCGCCTTGCCCACCTTGCCCACCTTGAGATATAATTTCTATATAAGATATAAGGTCTCAGTATAGTTACAACGGCTACCCCACCCTTCAAACTGAAACGCATTACTGCTTCACGGGCGAAATAGGCAGGGTAGTGGTACTTACCCGCGCTACCTACCCCCAAGAGGTCCTACCACCAGTAATCTCAACGCAAAGCCGTTGCAAGTGATCAAGTTTAAGGGTAGGGTAGTTGCTATAAAATGATATTGAGATTACAGATTCACGTCCCAAGTTGAGTGGTGGTAGTAGCCACTTACATCTAGTTGGGCCGTGTGCCGGTCCAGTTATTGAGAGAATAAACGTTATTAATGGTAGAAAATTGCGCAAATAACACGGTATTTTCAATATGTAAAATTTTAGTTTTTGCAATTGATTCTGACGGTTTGCCACCCATATGATAATAACTGAACGACTTTGTGACGAGACGTCCAAAAATAAATTAGGTTTTGATCTCATCACATCTTCGTAGAGCATAAAATAAATCATACATCAATTTTCTGATCAAAGTAAATGTCGCTTAACCCAGAACGAGCATAGTGAAATTTCTCCTATCTTAGAATTTTCAAATAGAAACCAATGTCGGATTTGTGGTTAGAACAGCATGTGCTAATAATAAAGCTGTGAAGAAAGTTGAATCGACAGAAAACTCTCGAAACACCACAAAATACAAGTACAAGATCATTTAACTTCAACTCAAATGTTAACAAAACATACTGGTTGAGTCTTTTTTTTTTCCTACCTATGCTGATAGCCTTGAGGGGAGAACCGGAGAGTTGCTAACACTGACCCTAGCAAGAGCAGTGCTTCGCAGAATCTACCACCGGATCGGAAACGCGACCCACTGAGAAGTTTTTTTTTTTTTTTATAACAACGAGAGGCAAACGAGCAAGACGGGTCACCTGATGGTAAGTGATTCACCGCCGCCCACGGTCACCAGCGTTTACGCCAGTGCGTTTCCTACCCTTCAGGTAAGAATATGCTCTTTTCTTGAATAACCCAATGTCGCAGTTGTTGGGGAAGACCGCTGATGGCAACGAATTCCAGAGATTTACTGTGCGTGGCAGAAAACTGTTTTTAAAACGCATTGTAGATCCGGCGAGAAACTCAGTGGGCTGTGTCTGTGGGTTAGTTCGCTCGTGGAGCCCTTCTTCGCAAGCGACGGGTTCGACGAGGACGGTGATCGGTGCTTGTGGTGCCTAAAAGCACCGTTAATGGATCAGGAGGATCCGTAATGACGTGCTTTGGGCGACGTCGACGGTTTACCATTCGGTCTACTGGGTCGGGTATGTAGTTTCCAGCGGCTTCGATGAGAGGGTTCTCATGTCGTGGTTGAGTCTCAAAAGATCACAGTTTACAGAAAAATTCGTGAAACAAACTCAATAGCTAGTTTTTTTTTTGGAGTTTACTCCTTTAGAATCGATTTACATATATAGGCCCGGGGTATGAAAATTATGGGGACCAAAATCGTACTAGCATGTCACACGAAATGCGTTATGCGCCTGATTGGCTCCTGATTGCGTGATGCGTGCGCGCGCCAATCAAAATCGTACTAGCATGTCACACGAAATGCGTTATGCGCCTGATTGGCTCCTGATTGCGTGATGCGTGCGCGCGCCAATCAGGAGCCAACGCGCGGCCGCGTTATCGCAGGTGACGCCGGGCTGCTGCGCCGGCAGTCCGCCACAAAGCCTCGTACTGATCGCGCGTTTCTCTCATTATTGTATTTTCATATATTTGTTAGTCGTTTGTTTTGTGTCTCGTTAATTTGTTAATAATCTGTAGTGTATCGTGTTGTCGTAATATAGAACTATTTCTCGTATTGTTTCGTTTAATTTTTTATATCCAGTAAACTCCAGTCGTGCGTCGGAGCGGACACACACACTTTTTTTTTTAACTTACCGTCACTCATTTTTTTTCGTTTCGAACGTTTGCCTACGTTTGCCGCTAGGGGCGCTGTTTCAACTGCATACAAATTAGAGTTAACTTTTACGCTATCGAGAACGTTAAGATACTCTCACTAAACACACTGATCATGTAGTCGATAGATATATGCATGACACAATGGATGTAACAGAAGTACATCTCCGCAAAACCTACGTTTGAAATCTCATTACAGCCCACCCGTGCGTGAAAAGGCATAGATTGAGGTGTGACTCAGTGTCGCAATACGCATCCACCAAACATCCCACGGCGTCTCTATTGTTTTCATTTCCACAAATTATCTCCTTGCCGTGTTTGTTTAGCTATAAGACGCACCTCAATCTCCGCAGCCGTTGTAACTATACTTGAGACCTTAGAACTTATATCTCAATGTGGGTGGCGCATTTGCGTTGTAGATGTCTACGAGCTCCAGTAACCATTTAACACCAGGTGGGCTGTGAGCTCGTCCACTCATCTAAGCAATAAAAAAACCGTGGGAAAATAAAACCTTAAATTAAGATTTGTTGTTCAAAATCCGGATTATCTTCTGCATGAAAAAAATCTCATACTTGTTAGCCTTTGTTCGGAAATAGCAGTGGTTTTCCACGCGAGGTCCCATTGCTTTATGGAGCACCAGTCTTTGACCAGGCGTGAAGTACCGCTTCGCTCCGTGGTCACTGGGCATCAAACCATGCTGCGATACGAACGGCAAACTTTCTTGTCCTACATTCGATTTCTCGAACAACTTTGAACTACGTTCTCAGAGTATATTGAACGTTGAAAAGAGACAAATAACAAACCGAAGATTATCCAGTTAAAATTTGTTTTAAACTGTGATTAGTCACCATAAATCTAGTCATACAAACTCATTAATATACAATCAAAAACTGATCGTTGCGAAATGTCTGTGGGCGGCTTTATATGCATCTTCGAGTATGAAGGTCGCCTTTTACTTGTGCCAGGTTAATTCACCTCCCACTGGTGCATTGGATTTTATTTCACTTCACAAGAAATATTAAAGAGCCGAAACACAAGGGATCTGACGCCTACAAAATATGGCATATTCGATATATTGCCAGGTCAAAAAATGTTTTTACTGGCTTCAGTTACGATGATCTGATGACAATGACATAGTTATGGACAGGCCCTTGACCTAATAAACTAATAAATAACAAAACACAAAATAAACCATAATAAAACCTAATAAAACACATGGCGCAGTTTGATTGCGATTATAAGTCGTCTACTATTGGAGATAGGCCTCCCCTCAGTCTGGGCGCAATGGCCAGTCTCTGGATGACCTACTCACAGTCAGTCTCCCGCTAGTTAGCTTATGACGACCATATTGCTAATGGTGCATATATCTATTTTCTTAAAATCATACCAAAAAAACACGTTCAAAATCATTGTCGTCGCCGCGAATTACACTTGCGGCCTTTGTGTTGTAACTAAACAAGTCGCCATTATCGGTTTTTTGTAGTTCTGTTGTGTCGCGTCGGGTGCTTACAACGTCTAGTTTTATTTGCTCAAAATCTTTGATATAGGGTCACGAAATTTCGCAAGTGTATTATGTGTTTTTGCTCTTTTATGATAGTGTTTCACATAATAGACCAAATTACCTAATCGGAGTTTCTGACTTCTGGATCGACCAGCAGTTAAGTGACAGAAGGCTACGTCCAGAGAGGATTGGAAAATTATAATTTAGATACAGGCTCAGCACTAATCGACCGCAATGCAAAATGAAGACACACTATCTATATATATAAAAATGAATTGTTGTTCGTTAGTCTCGCTAAAACTCGAGAACGGCTGAACCGATTTGGTTAATTTTGGTCTTGAATTATTTGTGGAAGTCCAGAGAAGGTTTATGAAATGAAATATGAAAACCCTTAATGGCTGAGCCTTTGCTCGCCCCCATCTGCTCTGGTGAAACTGGAAAGTCCTCCGGGCCATCAGTAATCTCTCAAACTTAAAAAACACTGCTTCTCTGAAACCACCATCGGATCGAAATCACGACTTACTGAGAAGATCTGGTGAGAAAACGCAGTGGGCTATATCTATGGGGTTAAGTTGCATGTCCAGCCCGAGTGTATTCGACGGGTTCGACGAGAACGAAGGCTGGTGCTTGGAGAGCTTAAAAGCACCGACAGTGCATCGGGAGGACCCGAAATAACGTGTTTAGGGCGACGGTGCGTTGCCCGGTCGTCTGGGTCGGTTATACATAAAGGCAGCCACGACATGAGGGCGCTGTTAACAAAACAAATTATATTTGAAAATAATCCTCAGTGGTTAGCAACAGCTTGGTTGTGACAGAAAGCTCCCAGCATTTCCAATGAGTGACAGTAACCACTTGCATCCAGGGCCGATCGTTTGCAATCGCCGGTCATAAAATAAAATACAACAATATTGCGTTTCGGTTTGAAGGGTGGGCAGCCGTTGTAACTATACTTGAGACCTTAGAACTTATATCTCAAGGTGGGTGGCGCATTTACGTCGTAGATGTCTATGGGCTCCAGTAACCACATAAACCAGGTGAGCTGTGAGCTCGTCCAACCACATACGCAATAAATAAATAATAAAAAAAAACAAACGCTGAATTTAAACTTAAGATGAGTCGAATAATTTCTTAACAACATCCAATTAGTTTTACGTAACTACAACAATTGTATAACAACGTGTCTTGAGATAAAACCATCAATTTCGAACTCTTAAATACTTTAGACGAATTTAGTTGTTTTAAAATAGGTTTGAGTGTTCGAAGGAGCGGCGCGTTGGTCTCTTAGTGCCGTTTCAAATTTAAAAATAGCCGATTCCTTGATTTTTATTTTGTAATATCCGCTGTTAGAATGTCTTTATTTGGTATCTTTGTATAGGGACTAGAGCGTTTTATGAACACAGTTTCCAAACGTTGCATAATCTATTTATTAATACGTGAAGCAAAAACTTTGTATCCCTTTTTACGAAAATTGCGCGGACGGTATTAGTATGAAATTTTCCACACTTATAGAGAATATAGAGGAGAAGTGCACAATGCTAATATATTTTTTTAAATAATGCATAAAAGACACATTAAATCAATAAAGAAAACATTACACACACTACCGTGTATTTGACACCCACATATATACTCTTTGTTTATTGTCAAACTGTTGTTATTGCTTAAAGTCTGTAGTCAAATTGAGAATAGGTTAGTATTGTTTATCTTTAATATTACGAGTATTTGTCTATAGTTTAGTCTTGGCGAAATCTGTAACAATAGGAGCATAATAATGTTGAAACTTATAATTTCAATTAATTATAGTCGAATTTCGACTACTGCGGGACCACTAGTCAAGATTAAACTTTGACAAAATTATCTTCATCCTTTCCGTAAATGGTTAATAACCTCGTTAAAGAAAGTCGTAGAGTGCCTTCAGTCACTGGCCGTTCTTGGAAAGTGAGCTCGTCTCTTAGCTTAGTGCAATGAAAGCATAAGTACTTTTAGCAAGGTCATTTACTGAGCACGTAATGTAAGACAGAGGTAGCTGGGGTCGCCCCCACGCCGCACGATGCCATTGACATCGTGGCCTAAAGGATAAGGCGTCCGGTGCATTCGTATCGAGCGGTGCACTGGTATTCGAATCCCACAGGCGGGTACCAATTTTTCTAATGAAATATGTACTCAACAGATGTTCACGATTCACTTCCACGGTGAAGGAATAACACCGTGCAATAAAAATCAAACCCGCAAAATTATAATTTGCGTAATTACTGGTGGTAGGACCTCTTGTGAGTCCGCGCGGGTAGGTACCACCGCCCCGCCTATTTCTGCCGTGAAGCAGTAATGCGTTTCGGTTTGAAGGGTGGGGCAGCCGTTGTGACTATACTGAGACCTTAGAACTATATCTCAAGGTGTGTGGCGCATTTACGTTGTAGATGTCTATGGGCTCCAGTAACCACTTAACACCAGGTGGGCTGTGAGCTCGTCCACACATCTAAGCAATAAAAAAAAAAAAAAAAAGAGTTAATAGATTTTTAATTCAAAGACAAAGAGTTCGATGTGCAACCTAACCTGTGCATCAGCCCGCTGAGTTTCTCGCCGGATCTTCTCAGCGGGTCGCGATCCGGTAGTAAATTCATTCGCGAAACAGCTACTCTTTAGCCGTTAGATCTCCTTTGGAGGCGCTCGGGTAGCTGTTAGCAAATCACACTCCTCCTAGCTGAGCCTTTGCTCACCCACCTGCCCTGGTAAAACTGGAAAGGCCTCCGGGCCACCAGTAACTACTCAAACATAAAAATAAAGATTTTTAATTGCATTACATCGCGCGCCGTGCAAAACAGTTTAGTGAAATTTGGTGTTTGTGCGGCATTAGATCTACATTTGATATAAATAAATTTAATGCTTGACTGCAATGACTTAATGTCCCAAAAAGATTTTTGTCTTTTGCTTAGTCCAACTATATTAGTGTGTTATGCATATTGGCCTAAGAACATCTGTTGACTACGTTAGAAATAAGCGACACTGCGTACTATCTGATATAATAAATAACAACAGCGAATAAATATACTTTTTACGTCAATGAATTACAATAAAAACACAAATTTTAATACAAATTAGGTACTATTATAAACTGTACGCTCCGTCGAATATACTTTTTTATCTAAACCTTGAACACAAGATGGCGTGACGTTCATTATAAGTACTTTAATATTAGTATAATTAATTTATGGCTTCTGCTATCAATGACAATATTATGGTGTATTATTTTTAGTAAACACAACCTGAATGTTATTTTAAAATAATTTCTCTTTTTAGTTTAATTAATTAGACTATTTAAAAGTTTCGAAGCAATCTGAATCTGATTTGAATTAATTGACGAGAGGAACTATAGCGTCAAGCTAAATTATAGAGTTAAAATGAATATGATTTTTACTACCTATCTACGGATTAAAGATAATAATATAAATTTCCATAAATAGCTTGTCTAACTTACATCTCACCGTGTAGAATCGGTTTGACATTGAGACCTTGGTTCAGTCAGAACTGACTAAAGCCGTGACGACAATGAGATTTTTTATTTGAATTAAATAAAAACCACTTCTTGCGCTTGTAATCGTATGATTTTAGATTGCGGGTAATTTGTGGCGTAGTTTGTTTGTCTACAAATTTAGAGATCGGGATTTATACTGAGCTGCGGAATCCTCTCCGGGTCACGTCGTTACGGATCCTCCTGTTCCATTAACGGTGCTTTTAGGTACCTCAAGCACCGGTCACCGTTCTCGTCGAACCCGTCGCTTGCGACGAACGGCACGACGAGAAAATTAACCCTTAGCTGCTGCGTGAATGAATCTACTACCGGATCGGAAACGCGACCCGCTGAGAAGATCCGGCGAGAAACTCAGCGGGCTGATGTTTAGGTTAGATTGCACGTCAAGTTCGAAGAGTACGATTACTGGGGTCCCTAAGCCTGCTCCTAGTGTTAGAACTGAAGACGTCTAATGCAAGGGTTATTGGATCTGATGATGAATCCGTTAGGAGCCTGTCTACTTATGAATATATGAGAAGAGCTCAGGATCAGTACAGAATTACTGATTATTTCATATAGTAGTATAGTATAAGGACCTTTTTTTTCTGGTCAGGAGGAAATCGCCGGACTTCCGCTCTCCACTGGGGACGGCGGGCGGAGCATATCGGAGTCGAACCGACTAAAACCTCCTGTCGCTCAACAACCAACGTCCAAACCTCGCATGAACTCATGAAAAGGCAAAAAGTGGAAAGTTAAGCGCTTAGTGCGGAGCACATCTCTGCCATCGCCCTCAGTATAAGGACCCTCGGCGAGACGTTAGCTTTAGATGTCAGATCTGCTCGTGTTCGAAATAATTCTAAAGTATATTCAAGGTAACTGAATAGTAAAATGTTTTGCTTAAGGAAGTAGTAATATTACAACACAAGCAAAAACGATGGTAATTTTTTAAGCATTAAAGGTCATTTTATAATGCAGCACGCTCCATTTAAGATTCACAATGACGGCAGCTTCAATTACACTATTTAATATTACTATGAAACTATTGATTCTAGTACAAAAACATTAGGAATCCATCCGACGCTGACCCTGCTGTTGGATTGTTCGGAGAATCTTAAAGATAACAGTGGAAGGTAAGTAGAAATGGACAAAAAAGTTACAATATAAAAGGGCCTACGAAGAATAAATAATAGTTTAAAAAAACTAACGAAATACGCTTTTATAGAAAATCCAACTAAAAAATAGAAAATTAATTTTAATAAATTTGAATTAAAAATAGCGTAGGAAAAAGTGATTTTATTGTTAAAAAAAGCGTTGAAAAACGCTTTTTTTCTTCTATTTTTACTATTTTTTCTAATTTTATTTTCTAATATTAAATTGTCATCGGTCCTTAATAAGTATACCAATTTTCGAGTTAAGCCGACGTTTTGAAGGGGGTCAAAATCATGTTAAAGATTCCGTTACATACTAACATACATACGTCCGAAGCTAATAAAAGCGTATTAAAAAGTAAGAAGAGAAGACCATATATTAGATGAGAAGGAGATATAAAGAAAGTAGCTAGTACAAATTGAATTAAAATAGCCCAGCCTAGAGGAACCCTTCACTGATTCACAGCAAGCATAAGCGACAGGGTGGTACCTAACAGCGTGGACTTATATTACGCACCAGAAACATATTTTCTAAAGACTCATACAGTGAAAACAGTACCTGACAGATTAATATTCCACCTCCGTCCCGTCGCTTGCGACGAAGGGCTCGACGAGTAAATTAACCCACAGACACAGACAGCCCACTGAGTTTCTCGCCGGATCTTCTCAGTGGGTCGCGTTTCCGATCCGGTGGTAGATTCTGCGAAACACGGCTCTTGCTAGGGTTCGTGTTAGCAACGTCGTCAGGCTTAAGCCCCGTGAGCTCACCTACTAGTTAAGGTTACGCTGAAATAGCCTCTCAAGGCTATCAGTTTAGGTAGGAAAAAAAACCCAACTCCGCTGTCTTCAGCTGCGTAGGTTTTCAACACCATATATATGTCAAGAGAATGCAAACAATCTCTAGAATACTAAATGAGATTAGCGCTATTTTTACGATAAATATAGTGTTATTTGTAGTCAAACCCGACACGTTTTGCTGGGTGCTCTATGAATTGACTTTGGTTCGACCGCTACCGAACTTTAGAGGATCACCCGCTAGGCCAATGATTTTCTGAAAATTACGTCGCAATCGATCGAGCCATTTCGAAGTCATAAAGAGCATGCATACACACATCGACTTTTATATATTTAGATTCATATTCGTTTGTCAAAAATTCTCGAAAATTCTAATCATTTTTGGTAACTTAAAAGAAATAATAACTATAGAAGAAATTTTGTCGGAAATTTTCTTGAAAATTATTCGTATGTGAGTTTTTTTTTTATTTTTTTATTTTTTTTTTATTGCTTAGATGAGTGGACGAGCTCACAGCCCACCTGCTGTTAAGTGGTTACTGGAGCCCATAACATCCACAACGTAAATGCGCCACCCACCTTGAGATATAAGTTCTAAGGGTCTCAGTATAGTTTAGTATATAGTAGTAGTTTAGTCTATAGTATAGATTGTAATTAAATGTTGACATTCAGAGTTCGGATTCATATTATTATGTTATGATCTACTTTGGCTACGTTTTCTTACTTACGTAATATGAATAGGTACCCAAAAGACTATTATGATTAACATTAATTGTGATAGTTATGAATTGCCTTTGCAAATTATGTGGTTTTTTTCTAAGCAACGATAATATGTCAGTACATATAACAACGAAGTTGTATGACTCAACGTCATTAAATAATATCCATATATATCTGAGCTCAGTATTTCGATTAACATAACGTTATGTAGCTCGCAAAGTCATCGACTTTTGATTCGACTAAAATGGTAGCTTGTATTTTTAACGCATACGGATTCGAGAATTATACAAAAATAAATATTATTATACAGGCCGTGTTGAAGTTGTCTCAAGAGGAGAGCAATAAAATATTACTTTAAACTTTTATTAATTAAATAAATAAAAATATGAATAGTTGGCGAACGTATTGACACTAATTTGTAAACCGTTATCATGTCTATTGGCCTTCAAGATTGTAGATAAAATTAAAATAAATTTCTTTATTTAGACAGCAAAAGAGCTTAAAATCGATCCTATTTTCACTTGTTCTAATCGTAATATTACAAATAAAGCAGTAACTATCATAGAACAGATTGAGGCCACGAGGAAGATCGCCTATGCGGCGGACCAGATAAAAGCGACAGTAAATTGCTCATTACATGAATGCAAGAGGGCCTTCCTCTCATCACAGAAGAGAAGCTTGCCACAAGCACCCGAAGTGATGAACATGACCACTCTGTCAAAAGTGATACCCACAAAGAAGAAGAATCATAGAACAGTAGAAATCTAGCAGAAAACCCGGACGTTCCAATCATTAACATCTGCTGAAGGAAATAAAGGGCTTTTTACGCGTTACCTGTGACTACATCAGAAACATCGATCTTTTTTTTTTATGATTGACAGATTTCTGATGGCCCGAAGGCCTTTCCAGTTTCACCAGGACAGGTGGGCGAGCAAAGACTCAGCCATCGATCTATTAACACATCGATGATCAGAAAGAAAAAGATCATCATCAACACTTCAAGTAATCAAATGTAAATAGTTTGTCGAGTCATTTCCGAACGATAATGCGAGTCGGTTTTCCACTGACCAGAGACCGAATCGTGTTGAATGGTTATGTCATTGTTACGTCTAGATTGATCTAGAATTTAGGCATTGAATTGTGTTATAGCAGATTGTGGTTTTAAGAAATCTGCAGCCTTTTCGCACGTCGGTTTATTATATAATATTTCGGGTTCGTAGTGCGTGATAGCGGTGTTTACCACCGTCCAGATATTAGTCCAGCATGCATTCTGGTTCTATGTATAATAACAGTGTGCTTAGCGCGACTTTTTTAACTCTTCAATCGTGTAAAAGTTAACTCAAATTTGTATGGAATTGGAACGTTTGCCTTCGTTTCCCGGTAGGGGCGTTATTCCAACTGCAAACAAATTAGAGTTAACTTTTACGCTATCGAGAATGTTAAAAAACTCTCACTAAGCACACCGATTGTGTATTCGATAGATATATGCATAACACAATAGATGTAACAGAAGTATATCTCCGCAGAATTACATTTTTTTCTACGTATGCTGATAGCCTTGAGAGGCTATTTCAGCGTAACCTTAGTAGGGTGAGCTCACGGAGCTCAAGCCTGACGACGTTGCTAACACGAACCCTAGCAAGAGCCGTGCCTCGCAGAATCTACCACCGGATCTGAAACGCGACCTACTGAGAAAATTCGGCGAGAAACTCAGTGGGCTGTGTCTGTGGGTTAATTTACTCTCCCCGTCGCTTGCGACGAAGGGTTCGACAAGAACGTTGACCGGTGCTTGTGGTACCTAAAAGCACTGTTAGTGGATCGGGAGGATCCGAAATGACGTGTTTTGGGCGACGTCGACTGTTTTATTCGACATTCTGTCGGCAGGATCGGCAATGAGATGATTAAGAATAGCTAGACTAGTTTTTCCAGCATTAATTCAATATATGTTTCGATTTGGTTATCATGTGATATACTTTTCTTATTGCTAAGATGGGAGGACGAGCTAATGGCCTGTCTGGTGTTGCCTGGTCATCGGAGCTCATAGACACCAATCACGCTAATGCCCTCACTCATCATAAGACATGTCTTCTAAGTCTCCGTTTTTACAATACAACGGATGGCCTACCCTTCAAACCGAATACCATTAACTGCTTCACGGCCGTAGTAAGCAAGATGGTGGTATAAATTATTAAAATTTTTACATACAATCTAATAATTAATAAGAAATTGTTGTATTTACCTTCTAATACATGTAAAGATCTACTTAACCAGTAAACTATGATATTTAATAGAAAAGTATTTAATCCAATGACAATAAGAGTTCCATTTAACTTTCTAACTCCATTCATTCTAATATACTGAATAGAATTTATGAACTTCACCTAAAAACGTTAATGTGGCGTAAAATTAACTGAAAATACGAGTTTTGCAAATTAATTTCAGTTTTATTTTCAACGCTATTGAAATACACCTAATTCTTTTTTGACTAACAAACTAGGTACAATATAAAATAGTGCTTGTTCTTCGATTATCGCGATTCAAAAAAACTATTTAAACCTTTTTTGTATGGTTTGATTTCGAGTTTTTTTAAAATATTATTATGTAGTATTGCCGGGGTTTTAAATTTTTAACAGATTTCGTGATGACGGACGATTCTAAAATTATATTTTAAAGTGAAAATATTTTTATCGTAAGAGACGATTTTGAACTATGCTCGCCGCGTGGTACGTATACTTATATATAAGTAGTAGTCATATGAATAAATCCACCTAACTTTCTAGTGACGTATGATGAGCTCATCTTAAATAATATTACTAAGATCTCGTCTCCACGGAAGCGTTAAGTCTACTATGGACTAAATTAACTAAACTATTTATGGACTAAATTTCTTCTTCAGGATTGTGTTCGTGTTTCTGTTTTTAAATATACTTATAAATCTTATAATCAAATATATATAAAAATGTATTGCTGTTCGTTAAACTCGAGAACGGCTGGACCGTTTGGCTAATTTTGGTCTTGAATGATTTGTGGAAGTCCAGAGAAGGTTTAAAATATGAAAATGCTCGGAGTTAAATAAAAATAACAATTTTGTTTTTCCTTTGATGTGTCCCCCGTCGGACGGATTCCTTTTGTTTGTTTTAAGTTTATTTTATACAAACATTTAAGTATTTTATTTATCGAATGAGGCACTACGAAGTCTGCCGGGTCAGCTAGTATCTTATAAATAATTCTCATAATAAATCAAATCTCAATAATATCAAAATGAAACTTATAATAGTAGTTTTTGTCATGATTTCTTTGCCTTTCGACTAACAATAAGATCAAAGGACATAAGTATTACCAAGGGACTGCTTACCGTTAGCGAATCTTTTGAAACTGAGAACTATTTACTACGGTAGGACCTCTTGCGAGTGCGCGCGAGTAGGTGCCACCACTCTGACTATTTCTGCCGTGAAGCAGTAATGCGTTTCGGCTTGAAGGGTGGGGCAGCCGTTGTAATTATTCTTGAGACTTTAGAATTTATTTCTCAAGGTGGGTGGCCCATTTACGTTGTAGATGTCTATGGGCTCCAGTCACCACTAAACACTAGGTGGGCTGTGAGTTCGTCCACCCATCTAAGCAATAAATAAAAAATCGTCTAATAAATATTACACTCAGTGTTTTCTTAGTAAATGACGTGATTATTCCGTGATTCAAACTCTACCATCAAAAGTACTCCAACGACTATTTAGAGACAATATCAACAAGTTTGCCCTTTCTATTGTTGTTTAGAGCTCTATGCGTAATACTGTTACTGTAGTAAGAAATGCAGAACTTCTGTATTTAATTGGTTGCTTAATTTCAACTATGAGGACACTGAAAATTTGTTAAATAACTTTTAATGTTTTTGACTTCACCCACACACACCCTCTTACACTCACTCATGCGCAGACTCATTACACACAGAGGGTACATTAATACATTCATTTCAATATTATTTTTTTGTTAATTTTTATATTTTCAAGCTTACATTTTGTCACTTTTATGTAAACCATGAATTTCAGTGTATTTCTTGTCTATTAAATTTCTGTTTCTGTGAAGTAAAGCTGTTGTATTCTTTGTACGAGGAGCACTGCTGCTTGAGATACAGGTTTTATCACCTAGTTCAAGCGCAGATGCACATTATGCTTGTGTTTCTACTTCTATGTTAATAATAAATAAATAATAAATAAAATCTAATTATTATAAATTTTTAAAGGTCGCCAAGCGTCTTGAATAGTCTCGCCTTAGTGCTTAGATTTGCCACAACAATTTGTGTACTCAGCTTGAAAAATTAGCACAGATTTAATGTAATAGAGATTTTTGCGTAATGTTTTAAGGGGATGATGAGGCCCTCGTTCTGATGTCTACATTTATAAATTGAGCGCCTTTTTAACATTCGATAGTACGTAAGCTCGTATAGTAAAAATATAATTTTTCATAACACCAAAATAATATAATACTTTATTAATCAATGTTTTTTTTAATTTTTATTAGATGGTTGGACGAGCTCACGGCTCACCTGGTGTTAAGTGGTAAACGGAACCCATAGACATCTACAACGTCAATGCCGCCACCCACCTTGAGATATGAATTCTAAGGTCTTAGTTTTAACAGTACAATGGCTACCGCGCCCTTCAACCCGAACCGCATTGCTGCTTCACGGCAGAAATAGGCAGGGCGGTGGTAACTACCCGCGCGGACTCACAAGACGTCCTACCACCAGTGATTACGCAAATTATAATTTTGCGGATTTCATTTTTATTACACGATGTTATTCCTTCACTGTGGAAGTCAATCGTGAACATTCGTTAAGTACGTATTTCATTAGATTTGTACCCGCGTAGTAATTGGTGTCTGCGGGATTCGAACACCGGTGCATCGCTAAATACGAATGCACCGGACCCCTTATCCTTTAGGCCACGACGATGTGATGTCAGATTTCGTAAAAAAATCGAAACACGATCATATAGTCTGTACATAAACGGCAATTGCAGGTTTATACATACATAGCATAGCCATGTACCAATTTTGGTATTGCGTGGGAACAAATGCAATGTTCTCGATTTTTGGCTCCATGACGGCTGGTTTTTTATTTGAGAAATTTCTTCTTTATCAACTATAATAATATGGACAACTATAATATAATGTATGTACATAAGTATGTGAAGTAATTTTTGTGTGCAAAAAGTACAAGCTTTTTTTGTGGTTAAAATCACAATTTTGACAAAAAACACTTCGGAATATTGTGACCTTGAAAATGAAAAAAAGTTTTGTTTTTTCGTGCGAAAAAGGTATATTGATTAAGTATCTTCAATTACAAGTGGAACTTGTGATAGCTTTAGGACACAAATAGGCAGGATCCAACTGCCCGAATAAACTCACGATATATCCTACCAGTAAGCTTATAAAGGAAAGAGAAATTTAAATTTCCATATTTCTAAATATCGGAATCAATAAAGAAAATCTAATCTCTTGTTGCGACCCGCAATGTTGAGGAAACCGTTTTCTAAAGGACGCTTTATGTGTTATTATTATATGTATTATATTAAATTATATAATTACAAATATAGGAAGTTATACATTTTTCTATGTTTCTGTACGAAATTAGTTCCCGTCTGCGCGGTAACAACAACAAATACTCCAAAGATTAAATTTATTTCTTTTAGTTAATCAGTTACTTAAATGGTAATAATTTCGACTACAGTCAAACCTGGGTAAGCGAGAACTGGATAAGTGAGAAAACTCTATAAGTGAGAGTAATAGCCAGGACCCGTCATTTTAAGCTCCCAAACCCTCTATTAGAGAGAAACAGAAACCTCTGTAAGAGAGAGTCGTTTTTCCCTCATGGACCTCCGTAAGTGAGACTGCTACTTATCTATACCTCTATAAGCGACAGTCGACCTTTATTTTAGGAGGAACAAATGAAAAAACAAATTACAAATTTAACATCTGCTATTTTATGACTCATTCTTAACTTTTGTGGACCTTCCTTCTATTGTTTTGAATTGTTTTCTCGTGAATATTGAACCTATTCTATTTCGTGGAACTAAATAACGTTGTTATTTTATCGCATTCTTTCCGAATGGACACGTGTGCCTGTGTACCGTCCTGTTTGTCGGACTTACTCAGTTTATCGTTAATCAATTGCGAAGGAAAGTTCTGTTCTGTATCATGTAAAAACGGAAAATTAAAGTACTGTCATTAAGTGAATAGTGAATGCGTTTGAATCCGGAAAATCGCGAAATGAAATTCAGAGGGAGCATTAGCGAGAAACTCGGGTTAGTGAGAAACCTCTATAAGCGAGAATGAGATTGTGCTCCCTTGAACTCTCGCTTATCCAGGTTTGACTGTATTTGTTTCATGATCAATTTATTTCGTAATCCATTTCATTTTCCGTAGCTTTTAAGCATGTTTAAAATTAATCATAATCGTTTTTGAAATACGCATCGAAAACTAATTTTAATCATCATATCTAATTAACTTTTAAACAGTTTACTTGTCACTATTTAATTTATAAAATAAAATTTAGAGTACAAATTAAGCACATATTTTATTTGAATTTTTTTTATTGTTTATCCTCAAATACTAATAAAATTATTTTGGAATCAATTGAATAATAGGAAAGATTGTTATAAAGTTTTTAATACGCTTTTATTAGCCTCAGATGTATTGTATGTATGTAACGGAATCTTTGAACATGATTTTGACCCCCTTCAAAACGTCGAATTAACTCGAAATTTGGTATAACTATTAAGGACCGATGACAATTCAATATCAAAAAAAAATTTGAAATTCAACTAAAAAATGAAAAATAAATAATAGTTTAAAAAATTAACTTCGCTTCAATGACACCATTTAATATTACTATGAAACTATTGATTCTAGTACAAAAACATTAGGAATCCATCCGACGCTGATCTTGCTGTTGGATTGTTCGGAGAATCTTAAAGATAACAGTGGAAGGTAAGTAGAAATGGACAAAAAAGTTACAATATAGAAGGGCCTACTAAGAATAAATAATAGTTTAAAAAAACTAACAAAATACGTTTTTATAGAAAGTCCAACTAAAAAATAGAAAATTAATTTTAATAAATTTGAATTAAAAATAGCTTAGGAAAAAGTGATTTTATTGTAAAAAAAGCGTGGGGTGCTTTTCAGGATATTATTATATCAAAATAATCCTTCTACTCATATCTGTTCATAAAATATTTATATCTTATACCATGTTATGTTATGAAGTTTTTTTTTTATATATTTGAATATTACTCACGGAACAGGTGTATACGCCGGTGATGTCTTCACCCTCGTAGGCAGTACTTTAAACGCCCCTTCATCCCTGGACACTGCACTGACACCCTTAGAACTATCAGACGTCCTAGAAGACAGATCGAAATATCGATCCTGAGCGTGGATCAGCTGGGTCACGGTGAAAGCTTCGTCTTTCAAATCGATTTGGGGCCCGAACAAATCGTAATCGTTGCAACGAAAGAATCGATCGTCTTCTATGTCGTTCGTGGGGGAATTTATCGATTTTATCGTTATATCGAGATTCTCGGATGTGTTTAATCTGAGCGATCGTTCCGTGGCGAAGGCGTACGGCGTGTTGGCCAGTTCTTCTTCGATACTGTTGTAGCGGCTTCGGAACAGCGACGGTTGCTCCCCTCCACTGTCGTATTTCCCCCCGAAGAGGTCGTATTGTCCGAATCTGTTGTTTATAGTGTCGAATTTGGGATCGGCGATGTCGTCCGCGCGGGGACTGGCCAATGGACTCATGTTGATCTGTACAACGCCGTGCTCGTCCTTGTATTTCAGTTTCAACGCCATTTTATTGTTTCGCGTTCGGCATGATTCGGTTTTCGTTCATCTGAAATAGAAAATAAAACGTGTGATTGGGTTTTTTGTCCAGATATTATTTATTTTTCATACGCTCATACATATTATGTATGTTAGTATGTAACGGAATCTTTGAACATGATTTTTACCCCCTTCAAAACGTCGGATTAACTCGAAATTTGGTATACTTATTAAGGACCGATGATAATACAATATTTAAAAAAAAAATGAAAAAATTGAAATTCAACTAAAAAATGAAAAATAAATAATAGTTTAAAAAAACAAAAAATATAGCTTTTATAGAAAATTCAACTAAAAAATAAAAAAATAATTTTAATAAATTTTAATTAGAAATAGTGTAAGAAAAAATGATTTTATTGTAAAAAAAAAGCGTGTATTTTTTAATTTTTTTAAACTATTATTTATTTTGTTGTGGTTCTAGAGATTGTTTAGTGGCCCTTCGGTGGTAACTGGTTACTGGGCAGTGCGCGCGGACTCACAGCAGGGCTTATTTATTATTATGTCGTGTAGAATTAATAAGAGACTTATAGGTAATGAATGAAGTGACGATACAATTCTTAACCAAGATGACAGGAACTCACACGATAATAGACTGTATACCTATGAATGAAGAGAGAGTATGCGATCGTGCTTCTCATTTATCTTTGAGAGGAGCATTCTGACTGAGGTCTCCTATATCCAGGTAGTAGAAGAGGCTTATATCCAGTGGACTGTTGATGATGATCGTTCTTGTAAATTTTGCGTATTACCGCACGGGGCTGCGCCTAATTCTGCCGCGCAGCAGCCTTGCTTTCCAAATTGGAGTGTTGAACAGCGGTTTAAAATATAATTGAGACTTGACGATTCAAGCGGGTGGTTATGCACACGCTGTGATGCCCATGGGCTCCGGTAAACTTTCAACATCAAGTAAACTCGTTAGTAGTTTATAGTAATTGAACACCGGTCTCAATGGGTCACGATTCCGATCCGGTGGTAGATTATGCGAAGCACCGCTCTTGTTAGGGCTAGTGTTAGCAAATTCTCTCTGATTTTTTTTTATTGCCCTTATAGGCAGACGAGCATACGGCCCATCTTATGGTGAGTGGTTCATGTCGCCCATGGAGTTCAGCAATGCCAGGGGCATAGCTAAGCCGCGCCTACCGAAAGCCCGTGAGCTCACTGGGACGTAGCTGGTATAGCCTCCTAGGCTATCAGTGAAAAGGAGGGAAAAAAACACCACTTAGTATACTGTTTATTCATAGCTCCTAGCTAAACAATTGTATTTTAGCATATAACATGTCCGGTGTCTTCTTAACTCTGTGGCATATGAATAGATTGGACTGATTTGATAAGTTGGGTTTAACTTTTGTATTCTAAAAAATCGTTTTAAGATGAAACTATGTCATTTCAATTGCAACATTAAGGGTCAGTCGGGTTAGGTCGATTCGTAATACAGCAGAACCGATATAAAATTATAATTATGAATTAATTAAATCAGACACGCCAGTTTCGAGAACGGGTTTATGCAAAAGATACCAATACGGTATTAGCATTTTTAAAAGCGTCAGGATGATGTTATGCGCTTAGAGAATTACGTAAGTTACGCTTCTGACCTGTTGCGAATTGATTTTTCTTTATCGAGGTCACTTATTTTAATTAATGTCGGATATTGTTTACCTAAAATGATTTACATTGATTATATTGACGTAGAGAAAGAGATGATAATGTAGGATAATTCCCTAATTTCCAAGGTTTTTAAAGTAATTAATGTATACCACGGCTACGAATCTTGTGACCTAAGTGCGTTGGAACAGCGCCCCTAGCGGCAAACGTAAGCAAACCTTCCGACTCCATTCAAATTTGAGTTAACTTTTACGCTGTCGTGAACGTTAAACAACGCACACTAAGCACATTGGTGTACCGAATTCCTACGGTCGGTGGTGGTTCGTTCCTAGAGGTGACACTAATTATGTATAGATAATATTTATATCTCTAACACTTTCTGATTAAAGCATCAGACCCTGTGCACAAATAACAAAAGAGAAAGTTTTTTTGTTTTTTTTTTTTATACTCAATCAAAATTAGCTCTACAGATTTAGACATAGAATACTTTTTAGCATGAAAAACGACCCGGGTAAAACCGTGTATATGCGCTATAACAAATACAACAGTATTTATGTGCCGGGTCAATATCACTACACAGTATAAAACAAAGTCGCTTTCTCTGTCCCTATATCCTTATGTATGCTTAAATCTTTAAAACTACGCAACGGATTTTGATGCGGTTTTTTTTAATAGACAGAGCGATTGAAGAGGAAGGTTTATATGTATAATAACATCCATTAAATAGTGGAGAAATCAATAATAAATTACAGTTTCCGAAGCGAAGCGAGGGCGGGTCGCTAGTTTTACATATTACGCATGTGATCTCAAGACACATCAAGTCGTAAAATAAACGAGCGATGACTTCTTTAATTTTAATTACTCGAAACAAAATTTGTGACGTAATTAATTACAAGCTTCATGTTTATTTATGTATTGAAATAGCTTCGGTATCGCTTCATGTTAATAAATAATAAAAAACAAGTGACCTAATTTCGAACGTTAACTGGTAATAATCCTGGCGTGATTACTGTAATAATATAAGCGTTCTAACATATGAAATACAACATTTTTCATACCTATGTAAATACGTTATTAAGACGGAGCACAGTTTACGAAGCGATAACGAAGCTAAATTTTTTTTTGACGTGACGACGTCTTATCATTCGATGGAGCCGGCTGCACGCACGAAAAAACATGACTTATGCGGCGTTACCTCGCTCTGAGACGTTCCATTTAAGGCTTGAAACGCAAGCGAGAGCGCGCAACGAGCGACAAAGAGGCACAATCGGCCTCCGCGTTCGGCAGCGTCCGACATCTGTCTCTCTCCTACTTGAGTGAGCGATGCATCCGCGTGGACAGCTGCTATACAATAATTCATTTACATGTTTTCGTCAAGTATGAAGTTCAGTGAAAAGTGAATGTGGTGTCAATTGTTTATAGCAACGATAATTGCGATAATTGAAAAATGAAACCATTCCATCAGTATTTTCTTATGACGTTGTCACGTTCAACTATCGTCAGTAAACCGACTTTACAGACAGCCGATTTTTTTTTCATTCTCTTTATTAGTGCCATACACCTATTAAGTTAAGTCGGCTGAAGCTACTTTTATGATGAAACAAACAAAAATTGAAGTGTATGTCTGTGATTTATACAACGGTTTTATGATCTGATTGACTCGGTGGTGCAGTGGTTAACGGTTCTGACTGTTGCGATGGGGGTGTGGGTTCGATTCCCACATCGAGCAAACATTCGTGTGATGAACAGATTTGTTTGCTCTTATCTGCATGTTTATTATCTATATAAGTATATATTGTTACACGGTGGGGCTCGGAATAAATAAAACTTTCACCGAAATACAAATGAAAACCATATTTAACACACTTAGAACAACACTTAGAACACTTTTTTTTTTTTTTTTGCTTAGATGCTTAGATTTTATTGATTATTGCTTAGACATTTAAGGAACACTTTACAATTGGAAATTTACTTCTTTTCGCTTTGCTTCAGGTGATCCGTTCGCTGCTTCGCTTCGAGTAGAAGCGATTACTAACTGTCTTCATGCCATCTCTGCAACGCTTTTTTAGAGAACATTTCCGATAGGGCGAATCGTTTCGATATGTGTTTCCACTATTTGATAATAGATGGCGTTACACTTCTCCAGCGTTCTCGATATTACTAGTTCTTTTGATATTCGCTTCTACTATTTGATGACAGATCGCGTTACTCTTACGCCAGTGCGTTTCCGTATTGTCTCGGGAATGCACGAACGTAGAACGAGGTGTGTAGAATCTTCTGCCCGTTTAAGCTAACCTAAGATATATATCAAAGAGTTAATGAATTAAGCTTCTCCAATGAACCCTTTACATTAGTGTGTTGGAGTCGTCGTGGCCTAAAGGATAAGACGTTCGGTGCATTCGTTGTTGCGATGCACCGGTGTTCGAATCCCGCAGGCGGGTACCAATTTTTCTAATGAAATACGTACTCAACAAATGTCCACGATTGACTTCCACGGTGAAGGAATAACATCGTGTAATAAAAATCAAACCCGCAAAATTATAATTTGCGTAATTACTGGTGGTAGGACCTCTGTGAGTCCGCACGGGTAGCCGTTGTAACTGTACTTGAGACCTTAGAACTTATATCTCAAGGTGGGTGGTGCATTTACGTTGTAGATTACTATGGGCTCCAGTAACCACTTGACACCAGCTGTGAGCTCGTCCACCCAACTAAGCAATAAAAAAAAAACACATTTACCAACTGTTTCGGTAATGTAAATAAAAAAAAAAAAACACTATTTCTTTCGCTATTTTTATTTTAAAGTTTACATTTTATCATTTTATTTCCTTAATTTATTGTCCATAAAAGTACTGTATGTCTTAGCTCGCACTGTGTCTATAACCTTAATATTTCCTCGTATATTTTTCACAAAGACCTAGTGTAACAGCTGTGGCACTATTAAGTATTTGCTAAAAATAAAATAAATATCCTTAAAACAAAATCGTCCAGTTCAGAAACACAAGGTCGTATTTCATTTTGGAGAAATTTATTTTATATAAAACATTCTGTGTTTTTATTTAGGGTCTCAATGGCATACATAAAACAGATAAAGGAGGGATTATGGCGAAAGGGTCATAGGGACGATCATAATAACAGTGAACATTCACTTTCCCTTAAGCAATTGACGCAGATGTACCCAGCGATCTTCAAGTGCAGTAAATTGTCCCTTCATAATGCGGTTACAACACTACAAAAATTTGCATACGTTCCGTCATGACTCATGCAAGTGTGTTGTTCGCTCACGCGGCCCGCACCCACATAGAATCTCATCAGGTCGTTGATTGCGACGAAGAGTTCGAAGAGCAACCCACTGAGTTTCTTGTCGGATCTTCTCAGTGGGTCGCGATTCCGATCCGGTGGTAGATTCAGCGAAGCAGTGCTCTTGCTAGGGCCAGTGTTAGCAATTCTCTCAGGTTGAACCCGTGTCGAGCCCCGTAAGCAATACGAATTTAACGTTCTGTTAGCGCTGGGGTTCGGGATAAATAAAATTCTACCGAAATACAAATTAAAAACTGTATTCAGCACTTAGATCACTTAAAACACTTCACAAACACTTTAAAATTCTCAATTCGCTTCAGGTGATCCGTTCGCTGTTTCGCTTCGAGTAGTTCCGATTACTCACTGACTGCGTGCCATCTCTGCAACGCTTTTATACTCGAGACGAAATCCCTAGAATCGTCGAGAATATTCCACAAAAGTCGAGTATTGTGTGTTTCCGCTATCTGACAATAGATGACGTTGTACTTCTCGAGCGTTCTAGATTCTAATAGATCCTTCGATATTCGTTCGACTATTCGGCGATAGATGGCGTTACTTTTACTGACGTAACAGCTCTAACGAATTACTTGTCATTCACGAATGACTTCAACAATGAAAGAATAACACCGTATTATAAAAATCTAACCCGCAAAATGTATGGTAGTAGGACGTGTGGTAAGTACACACGCGTGGGTACAACCGTCCTTTGTATACTGCTGCGAAGCAGTGATGCGTTCTGATTTGAATGGTAGACAGTGGTTATAGTATAAAATAAAGACTGAAGAAAATAACACTCAGTATGGAAATGGTAGTGCAAGGTGGAGGGGGAAGAGGTCGACCGATGAAAACATGGATGGAGTGTGTGAATGACGATAAGAAAGAGAGAGAGAGAGAGGAGAGTAAGTGTTGAGATGACGGCTGATAGAAGAGAATGGAAGAGAAACATTCGCTGTGCCGATCCCACCTAGTGGGATAAGGTGTAGACAAAGAAGAACAAGCCGTAACAGTAAATAAATAAATAAATGATCTCGGAACGTAGAATCTAAATGACCATTCCCCCAAATATCGCCACCGCTAGACATAAATAATAATATGATGGTAAGATTCATGCGGTGTGCGGAATCGAGGACGCGAAACGTCCTTGGAACATTTCCTTCGCACTTATCGTGCAGCGAGATCTCGTCCAGTTGGGTGTCAGGGTCAACGGACGTGAGGCGACCATAAACGTGGTTTCTTTGGGCGTTTAGTAGGTTACCGTTTTTGGTGCACGTTAAGCTAAGCTGATTTGTAAGTGACAATATACTTTTAGCCTTTATTTATTTATTTATTGCTTAGATACGAGCTCACAGCCCACCTGGTATTATGTGATCACTGGATCTCATAGACATCTACGACGTAAATGCGTCACCCACCTTGAGATATAAGTTCTAAGGTCTCAAGTATAGTCACAACGGCTGCCCCACCCTTCAAACCGAAACCTGCCTGCTTCACGGCAGAAATAGACAGGGTGGTGGTACCTACCCGTGCGGGCTCACAAGAGGTCCTACCTCCAGTAAGAACCTTGCCACGGAAATATGTATTCGACCATTCTTATTTAACACAAGATTAACGGTATTCTCAGAAGGCGCAGAAGCGGATGGTGGCTACAATCGAAACAAATGACTGTCACAGGATTTTGGTCTACATAGAAACATGAAGGCGTAATTATTTTTACGCTATTACAGGAGTTTGAGGATTTTACACATTGACTGTTTCCACCTCTATCTAACCTCATCTCTTAGGTTAAAGTGTAAATTGTATAACAGTTTTCTAACACTATAAACGAAAAGGCATGAACGCTTGGCGACAAAAATAGGACGGCCAATATTTACCCGTGCGTGTTCACAATAACAACAGTTTAATTTTGTTACACGATAGAATTTTTTATCTGACTGCAGCATTTGGATAAAGGTGCAGTCGCGAATAGCTGCATCCTTATCCTCTAGATTTTTTAAAATATTTTAGTGCTTCGATGGGTAGATAAGCTCACGGCCCGCTTGGTATTAACCGCCACCTCGAGACTAGAGTTCTAAGGTCTCAGTTTTTACAGTACAACCGAAACACATCATAGCTTCACGGCAGAAATAGGCAGGGTGGTGGTACATACCCAAGCGGACTCCCAAGACTTTTTACTAGCAGTATTGTAATGACAACGATCACGATCAGATCCAATAACCCTTGCATTAGACGCCTTCTGCTCTAATAGCAGGAGTAGAGACCCCGGTAGCCGTACTCGTCTAACTCGGCAAAGAGCTCGACGTACAACCTAACCAATGCATCAGGCCGCTGAGTTTCTCGCCGGATCTTCTCGCGATTCCGGTCCGGTAGTAGATTCATTCGCGAAGCAGCTACTCTTGAGTTGTTAGGTCTCCCTTGGAGGCGCTCGGGCAGCTGTTAGCAAATCCCACCCCTCCTGGCTGAGTCCTTGCTCGCCCACCTGTACTGGTAAAACTGGAAAGGCCTCAGGGCCACCAGTAAACATCAATCATAAAAAAAAAACTCTTCACAAGCCTCGTTTGAAGAAGGACATGTCATAGCGCTCAGGAAACACGGCACGTTTATGATCTCAATGAAGGTCCATTATTAAGTATTAATATATGAGGTGCCGGAGTATCGATGTACCTCGTCTTCGAATGATAAATAACTACATCACTTGATGTGGTGGTAGCCATCATACAACACAAGATATTTGACAGATGCCTGAATCGCGCTTACGACATTTTCAAGATAAGCTTGCATATATACAAGTTCCGAACAACAACATTCGGACCGTCGGTCTACCGAGCAAAATCACCCGCTCGGTGAAATATCTTCCTTTGTCGTTTAAGCCTCTCCCAAACTTGATACACTCTACAAAGTTGGTTCCTCCTCCTCGCGTCGTTTCCTCACTGCTGAGGGTCGTGACCATTATAATTCGACATGATTTTACTCCTTGTGATGTCCCGCCAGCGCCTCCGATTATTGGCCGCATGAAGGGCGTTGTTCAGGCAAAGTTGGTTAACGCCTTACAAACTTAAAGGACCATCGACCTTTCGGTAATAACTCGCGGACTTACAAAGGGCATGCGGTACATTAGTCCTTTGCCCGGGGCTTTGTTATAATTAATAACGATTATAGATTAGCAATGAAGGGCCGTCGCACTCCGGTGTGGTTGTCGTGGAATTCTTAGTTAAATAAATAAATGTTCGTCTGTGCTGAATGCGCCTGCGCGCCTTTTATCCGGTCGAGATGAAACTTATCCGGTGTACAGTACCCGGCGTTAAATTTTGCACATCGATCTTTAGAAAGAGACAGTCGGCTGATTTCGTTTTCGTAGAGGGCTATCTCTGTTGCATTCTACATATGTATTTTTTTTATGATTAAAGGATTACTAGTGACCCTAAGGCCTTACCAGTTTCACCAGGATTGGTAGACGAGCAAAGGCTAGCCAGGAGGGGTGGGATTAGCTAACAGCTGCCCGAGCGCTTCCGAAGAAGACCTAACAACTCAAGAGCAGCCGCTTCGCGAATGAATCTACTACCGGATCGGAATCGCGGCCCGCTGAAAAGATCCGGCGAGAAACTCAGCGGGCTGATGCATGTGTTAGGTTGCACGTCGAACTCTTTGTCGAATTCGACGAGTACGGTTACCGGGGTCTCTAAGCCTGCTCCTAGTGTTAGAGCTGAAGGCGTCTAATGAAAAGGTTATTAGATCTGATGGATCCGTAAGGACGTGAACCTATATATGTGACATATGTCAGTCATTGTTCCAGTGCACTGGCGTGTGGTTGGATAGTTATTGTCCATGGACATCTTTCACAATGCGAGAGTAAAACTATAAAAACCAATCCTGTAAATTCGATCCGACGTAGTTAGATACTATCACACAGCCTAGCTACACAGCGGAGATTTTATTTCGAGAATAGAGTAGTTGTTATTCTAAAACAAACGAGATCACAACTTCACATCTCAAAATGACGGCTTTGAGGATCTATCGATTCCGCTTACCACATATAGGCCGTGAATTCAGTCCGTTTTCATTATACATAATAACAGATTGAGCATACGGCTTTTACATCAGATTTACAAAAACTACTATGAATGATTATTTTTTTTGCTTAGATGAGTGGACGAGCTCACAGCCCACCTGCTGTAAAGTGGTTACTGGAGCCCATAGACATCTACAACGTAAATGCGCAACCCACCTTGAGATATAAGTTCTAAGATCTCAGTATAGTTACAACGGTTGCCCCGCCCTTCAAACAGAAACGCATTACTGCTTCACGGCAGAATTAGGCGGATTGGTGGTACCTACCCGTGCGGACTCACAAGAGGTCCTACCACCAGTAAGATTTGGCCACAATCGTTTTTTAATCACATGAACAACATCTATCACAAGCGTCGCAAGTTCAATGACTCCCTCCCCCTATCCACACGTCACCGACGATTTCTAATTAAACGGTTTTCAGCCCTCTCCACCCCACTAACGTTATAAGTGAAGGTTTAATCAAAAAACATACGGCAATGCGGCCTCCGTTTGTGATCCGAGGGACTTACTAACGTCTTTGTGATTCACTGTGTTTAATTCGTACCAGTTAATGACCGATAATAAATGGTGTTTTTTAGAAATTATATTTAAATACGAATTACATATTGATAAAATGATGAAATATGAATAATATTTTGCGATCTTACCGATTATTTTCAATAATCAACTTTATCGATAATTTTTATTTACACGAATAAAACAATATTTTCTGAAAATAAATCGTAATAGCTAAATCGATGTATCGCCCCCGAAATCCTCTTTATACTAAATTTTATGTAAATCGTTGGAGCCGTTTCCGAGGTTCAGTTTATATATATATTTAATTTTATATACAAGAATAGCTCGTTTAAATATATAAGATAACGGATTTAGGTTTAATTTTAATATTTATTTTGTTTTATAAATGTATAGTTATGGAGGCCGAATATGGTTTAATATTATTACCATATTTCATTTAAATTAATATTATAGCTTAGTACATATATAAAAATAATAATCGAGGGAAAATCACACACGATCTTCTGGCCCTTAAACTAGGGTTATCTTAACTTAAGCTGCTTTCAGACTACACTATACTATAGTGGCATATAGTATAGCAACGTATACTTAACCAATAATATAAAGTACAGTACAGTGTGAACGTGTCCTTAACAATGTATGGTGTGCGATATTGTTGTGCTATGAGCTATATACTATATGCTATTGTATTATAGCGTAGTTTGAAAGCAGCTTATAGGTACCAAAGACCGGTAGTATACATACTTAAGTAAGTTTATATATATAATAAATAAATATTTACTAACAATCACGCCACGTTAACTGTTCCCGTGATAAGTTCGTAAAAAACTTGTGTTACAGGTACCAGATAACGGAAATAAATGTAAGATTTTTATTATACACATACATATATTTAATATACATCCATAAACCTGGAAAAGACATTTATAATTATCATACAAATATCTTTCCTTGGCGGGATTCGAACCCGCGACCCCCTTGTGTAGTGGCCATGTCACTTACCACTACACCAGACGGTCGTCATATTTTTACATATGTATATAAATAATCGTAACAGTATTTTTCTATAGATTATTCTACTGTTTAGTGTTACAATTCACTTTTAAGCAGCCGTATTCTATATTTGGGTGATTTTATTTGTTGTGGTTCCGCTAATTTTGATCCTTATATTCGGAATAAGTCAATAGAAAACGTTCCGATTGTAACGGACGTGACGTCAGCTGTCATGCCCTGCCGCTAGCCAAGCCGCCAAGCCATATTAACACGCCCCCTTCCGCCACAGCCACCGCCACCGCCGCCAGCCAAAGCCAACGAAGGGGGGATAGTGTTAATAAAACAAGCCGTGCCAGCCATTTCTACCTACTTTTCTGCATTCTTGCACAAATAAAAGAACTTGTCGTTACGCTGCTGGTTTTTATTGTCACATCATTTGCAACAATCAGAAGTGGCATAAAGAAATGAAACAACGTCATATACACGCTCAGATCTCTCGGTCTTCTGACAAGTTTGAAGAAGATGAAGCTCCTATTCCACTGGCGAGGAAGGTGTTGAAAAATTGCTTCAGAAGGAGGTCCACAAGGCGATACTTGAGCTACAGGATGAAGAACCTGGAACAATCAAATCAAAGGGACTTCGACGTCGTCGGACCAAGAGCGCCTGCCGCCCTGTCCTTCCATCATTCTGGTTCACGTGGAGGGAAACTAGAAGAGCAGCAACGCGGTTACTCCACTGCGGCACTACGAGCTTCACGGCGCTTCACGAGATTCACGGCTACGAGCTTCCTTCTCCCTGCCTGCGACGCTGCTGCGCGGCGAAGACGGCTACATCAAAGTCATCAACATGGGCTCGGAGACCATCATGTGGCCGCCGGGCGAGATCCTGCCGAGGGCCAACAGCTGCGAGGAGCCACAGCCAAACAGCCAGGTGTGTTGCATTTCTACTTGCCCTAGCCATGCCATTACAAATATTTCGAGATTTGAGGGTAGAAAAAAAAAAATTAAAAGGAGCCATTAAATAATAAGGGTCATTCAGATTTAAAAAATACAGTATAAGCATTACTTTGCTACGAATACACATGATTTAGGTATTGCCAATTTAGTCCAAATGCAAATTAAGCTTACTAGTGATCAGCCCGTGTATTGCCACCTTTACTTTCTCATAATGAACAAACGATAGTTAAATCTAAAGCCAATTAACTTTTAGATGCCGGCATTATAAAATAATCTGAAGCTAGTCATGCTTCACCAGTGGTCTTATTAAGAAACAGAACGGCGACAGTAGGCTATGCGTTGATTATCGTGCGTTAAACGCTATGGTAAAATATAAAAGTATCCACCGAACAGTACTTCACGAGTTTAGATTTAGCCCAGGGCTACCATAAATTAAGCATTGTGCCAGACACACAACTGCTTTCATTACGCCGCAAGGTCATTATTTCAAGTACACTAGAATTCCTTTTGTTTTAGCAAATGCGCCATCTGTATTCATGCGTTTCTTCTTTTTCTCCACCTTATTCCACTAGGTGGGGTAGTTAAATGCGTTTAATAAATAAAATAATTGAGTCTGTGGGTAGAAAAGAAATGGGTAAAAATAAATGTAAGTCAAATCGAGATACTAGCAATTTGAAACGATTTACCTCTACCCTCAGTTGGTATAAAATCAGGTTCAATAATTATTGAGAAAGTACTTGGGAAATTTTATGGTGGAGACTTAAAATTAAATGAGTAAATGCTCATTCTTGGAGAAAAAAGTCACTTATTTAGGTCATGAAATATCTTCAGACGGTATACAGCCAGGTGCAACAAAAATTGACGGCCGTTTCGCAGTTTCCTGTGCCAAATAATGCTCATAGTGTGCGACAGTTTATTGGTTATGTTACTTTAGAAAGTTTATTCCCAGTTTTGCCGTGATTGCGCGTCCATTAACTGAGTTAAGAAAAAGAAAAATCATGGGTGTGGGGCCGTGAACATAACGCGAATTTCGAACAACTGAAAAACAGTTTATGTTCCAAACCTATGCTAGCTCTGTATAATCTTATGCTTCTTACAGAAATACAAACCGATGCGTGTAACTTAGGAATTTCTGGTATACTATTACAAAAACAAACTGACAACTCACTACGGCCTGTTATGTATTTTAGCCGGGTTACTAGGAAGGAAGAGAGTGTGTATCATAGTTAAGAGCTCAAAACCTGGCGGTCGTACAATCGCTTCGTAGGTTCCGTGTTTATGAAGTAGGTAAACATGATATAATAGAAACTGATTGTACTGTGGTTTGTGCTACGCTTACCAAACGCGACATTATACCACGCATTGCGCGATGGTGAGTTTTGAAAGAAGATTTAGTGTTGAGTATAGACCTGGTGAACGTATGGAACATTTGTAGACGCGCATAATAGGCATCCTGTTGACATGATGAACGTGAATCTTCTTAAAGTTACTGATTCTGTACTGTGCAATGTCAGGACGAAAAGCTTAGTTCGATTATAAAGCAATCTATACTAACATTATAAAGCTGAAGAGTTTGTTTGTTTGAACGCGCTAATCTCAAGAACTGCTGGTCCGATTTGAAAAATTCTTTCAGTGTTAAATAACCCATTTATTGAGAAAGGTTATAGGCTATATAACGCTAAGACCGCTTAGACCATCACTGTGTCACGCTAAGACCAATACAAGCGAAGTACCAGTAAAGAAACACTGGTTATTTTCCCTTTTGAGAGCTTCCGGTGCGTGCGCTGCAGAAACTGTTAAGGTTTCGCTAAAATAATGTGACAGAATTGTTCTCCTTTAAAAGATCTAAAAAAAAAATGTCCGTGATAGCATATGTCTATATGTTAAGGTTGGCTCACTATAACGTTTTTTTATGCTAACCAAATTTGTTCTAAAATAAAGCATTATTTGTGAACTATATTCCACGCGGACGAAGTCGCGCTGATGTTAAAGATAATTATGAACTAGTTCGAAAATTTTTTAAGGGAAATAGACTCGCAGTCCCTTCGGCTAAATGGAAAATTGTACAAATGCACTATGACGACATTTGTCACGTGGATCTAAATCATCGTTTAGCTTTGATTAAAAGCCAATATTGGTTTCTTAAAATGACACGCTTTATTAGGAAATACGTGGCAGCATGTCTTTATTGTACACATGAGAAGGATAACTATGTTAAAAAAAAGAAGACTGTCTATATCCGATCTCTAAACCATCTGATACTATGCGCATGGTACAAATATATAACATGATGCCCTTCTGTAGGACATCTAAAGGGCACCAACCAGTACATGATCGTAATGAAAGATGCGTTGTCTAAATTTGTGATAGCTGAACTAACGCGTACTGTAAATTCAATCGGGACCATTCGTGCATTGAAAAATATATTAATAGGGTTTGTCCAGATACCCGAATCACGTGGTGACAGACTACGGGAAAGCTTTTACGAGTAGGTACTTTAAAAAAATATACCAGAAGATAAACAGTTTAGGCATACGTTAAACGGTATTGCTTGTCCGCGCGCTAATTGGCCAGGTTGAACAAACTAAACATACAATTTTATGTGTTGCGGGCAACTGATCCTAGTGAAGCTACAAATAATTTAGTGAACTCCGTCAATTGAGGCACAAACAACACAATTAAAAGTAACAGCGGCTACAAGCCTTGTGATTTAATCTTTGCGCGCTCTGGTAGGTCAATATGTGATGTTTCGATTCCTGGTCTCGAACCAGAAACTGTGGACGCACGGCGTAAGATAGCTGCAGCTAGGATAAAACAAGCGAGTACAATAATAACACACAACATTAATATAAAAAAAAAGCTCATGTTTATAAGAAAAGGCATTTTGTATCGTAGAGACAGGCGCCAACTGGTTAGTAGCGCCGCTAGGATTAATACCAAATTAGACGATTTATACTCAGGTCCGTATGTAGTAACTAAAGTAGTAGGTAACAATTGTTATCGAATTAGAAGTATATCTAAAAGGTTTACGAAGTTATAAAAACTTCACTGGCCTGGTATCAACAGATTCATTAAAGCCCTATAAAAGTATAGCCCATGTGTCCGATAGCGCTAGTAGTTCCGATGAGCAGCTCGAAACTGAAGACCTTATTGATTTATTTGAGAACTAAATGTTTTTGTGTGTTCCCCATTGCGGGAGCAATTGTTGCAGGATGGCCGAATGTAACGGACGTGACGTCAGCTGTCATGCCCTGCCGCCAGCCAAGCCGCCAAGCCATATTAACACGCCCCCTTCCGCCACAGCCACCGCCACCGCCGCCAGCCAAAGCCAACGAAGGGGGGATAGTGTTAATAAAACAAGCCGTGCCAGCCATTTCTACCTACTTTTCTGCATTCTTGCACAAATAAAAGAACTTGTCGTTACGCTGCTGGTTTTTATTGTCACATCATTTGCAACACGATATAAAACAACCCTACCGTGACTGATTGACAGGATATTTATAAATAAAAAAATCAGAATGGTTTATTTTCAGTGTAATACGAGACGAAGTGGCAAGCGAAATCATGTTCAATATTACAATATTAGAGCTGAGATCTAGCGAGATATTGAAATCGATAAAAGCGGTCGATGAGGAATGGTACGGCACTAACACTAAAGCGGTAGGGATGTGTGTCATATCGACACATTGCAATATCGGTTATTTAGTTGATTTACGTTAATTCCAAGTATCGTTAAGGTATAAAAATCGAGATCTTTGCAAAGGAAGACAAGATTGCCTAAGACTGATGGCCTAAGGATAAGCTGAGACGTAGCAATGCGATTTTTATGTTCAAACCCTCAGGCGAATACCGATTTTCATCACTCTAGCACGCTATACGCGGCAGGTCCATTTCCTTAATTACTGTGATAGAGCAATCGATTGGCGACCTGTCTACTCCAGTGGGATATTCTGGAGCACCAGTACTACCTGGGATGGCTTCACAGACTGGCGTACCGAGAAGGTCAGGGTAGATATTGCTTCGACTATTGCTTCAAGGACAAGACACAAGTCTGGCTGTTGATCGGACCTGGTGCGTGGACCAGGTGTCGTCGAGGATCGGGCGTCAGGCAAGAGTGCAGGGGAATCTAAATCCTGCGGTACCCAATCAACACAAAGGGGAGGTTTTCTATACGTGGTTTCTATTCTATTTCTGGTGGTAGGACCTCTTGTGAGTCCGCACGGGTAGGTACCATCACCCGGCCTATTTCAGCCGTGAAGCAGTATGCATTTCCGTTTAAAGGGTGGGGTAGCCGTTGTAACTATACTGAGACCTTAGAACTTATATCTCAAGGTGGGTGGCGCATTTACGTTGTAGATGTCTATGGGCTCCAGTAACCACTTAACACCAGGTGGGCTGTGAGCTCGTCCACACATGTAAGCAATAAAAAAAAACGTGAAAAAAAAACGATTTCATTGAGTCCAATATTCGTGGGACAATAATGGAGCAGTGAATTTATTCGCAAATCTATATTATGGATATGGGATACATATGTAATGTTCTATTATAATTTCTGCAGATATATTTCTATGTTCCTAGCGCTTCAGTTTTGAGGTTAATCTTTCATATTGAACGATCATTAATCATTATGTTGCGTTACGCGGAATTAAATTAATGATATAGCGTTTTCGAGGGGGTAGCTATCTTCGGACCAATCACTTGTGTTTTTTTTTTTTCAATAAATTTACTATAGGTTCATTCTAATAAAGTTTTTGCACTAGTATCGATATTTTGAAAACAAAAAATCGACTAAACTGGAAAAAACCCATTTAATCAACTAAAGCGATTATTTTGTAAAATATTATTGATTCTGGTACATTTTGATCACTTCGTAATAATCCTATAATTTTCAAGACTTTTCAACAGCCCGGGCAGTCGTCGTGGCCTAAAGGATAAGACGTCCGGTGCATTCGTATCTAGCGATGCACCGGTGTTCGAATCCCGCAGGCGGGCACCAATTTTTCTAATGAAATACGTACTTATACAAATGTTCACGATTGGAACGGTGAAGGTATAATAACATCTTATAAAATCTTCAAATCTTATAACATCTTTTATCAAACCCGCAAAATAATAATTTGCGTAATTACTGGTGGTAGGTCGTCTTGTGAGTCCACACGAGTAATGTGTTTCGGCTTGAGGGGTGGGGTAGCCGTTGTACTATAATAATGAAAACCTTAAGAATCACGTCTTAACGAGGTGGTGCCAATTACATTGTAAATGTCTATGGGTTCCAGTAAATATTTTACACCAGGTCGGCGGTGAGTTCGTCCCTCCATCTAAGCAAAAAAAAAAATGTTATTGATATGACAATTAAATTATTTCGTATGTGTCTATTGGTATTAATTTGGTCTATGCCTTGTTGTAATCACATTGGTATGACCTTGAATGTCGTCATAAGTAACGAAGTCGCCATCTTTTAAATTACTATAACAATATTTTCATGATATCTTGCGTCGATACAATATAGGAACAACAGCGTTAGGAACATCCGTTAATCGAGCAAAGACACTTGATAGCGCGAACATTTTCCCCGCAAGTCTTTATTTCTACGTTCTAAAAGCATATTTGCTTATAAGGCACACTAGAGATGAGTCGGATTAATTAGAACGGACCCGAGTATTAGGTATTTTACGAGATTAGACTGCACCTAATCCCATTTTGTCAATGTGTTTAATCCATTTGTTCCACCTAATCTTCATATTCTTAAAACATAAAATCGAATGTTCAGAATACGCTCCCATCTGTTCCTGCACTATATACTCACTTACACGTTGCAACGTGTCCCACAATCCCTAAATGCTTAATCCTAATCATTCGAATAATTATCCAATGATCACATTAATCAAAGAATAACGAACTCAAAACTTGAGATTAGGAATAGGCAGATTGAGATTGCTTGCTAAGTTAAGTATTGGTTGTGAATGAGGTTAGGAAGATTATGTGGATTAGGTATTTCTTAAAATTCGTAAGAAGTCGTCGTCGCCTAAAGGATATGACGTCCGGTGCATTCTTATCGAGCGATGCACCGATGTTCGAATCCCGCAGGCAATTTTTCTAATGAAATACGTACTTAACAAATGTTCACGATTGACTGCCACGGTGAAGGAATAACATCGTGTAATAAAAATTAAACCCGCAAAATTGTAATTTGCGTAATTACTGGTGGTAGGATCTCTTGTGAGTCCACACGGGTAGGGACCGCCATCCCATCAATTTCTGCCGTGAAGCAGTAATGCGTTTCGATTTGAAGGGTGGGGCAGCCGTTGTAACTATACTGAGACCTTAGAACTTATATCTCAAGGTGGGTGGCACGTTTACGTCGTAGATGTCTATTGGCTCCAGTAACCACATTACACCGGGCTGTGAGCTCGTGCACTCATCTAAGCAATAAGCAATTACAAAAAAATAAAAAAACAAAAATTTAGGAACAGGTGGACCTAGTATCTGATTTACCTAGTACAACCCATCACTATTGCTCACGTCAGGCGGAATAGCAACTGTTATATAAACTGGCAACATGTCGCACGACGTTCGCCTACGTACGTGGCCAAGGCTTCGGTCCTTCAAGGGCTAACATTGACAATCTCCAAGGTTCCACACAAACGACAGAGCGACCCACATTTTAGGGCTTTCATTTATTTTCTTGTGGTGTTGGCTGTACGTGTTTTAGTCTTTTGCTGCTTTTGAACATTAAAAACGATATTCTCCAACAGAGCAGCACGGCGGCATTATCCTTCTAACATGAGGTCGTAAGCCTTGATTAGATTAAAATAATGGGTATCAATCTATGTATGTATGTGTGTCCTCATCATCATCATCATTATCCTGCCGTTCTCCCAGTCACCTGGGGTCGGCGCAACACGTTTTCGATAGAAGAGTATGGAAGGCCATACTCTTCTATCATATACCATTTCTTCGCTCACTCCCCTCTTTCCACATCGTCTTTCACGCAATCCATCCATTTCTTCTTAGGTCTACCTCTTCCTCTATATCCTTCCACATTCATAGCTCTTGTGAGTCCGCACGGGTAGGTACCACCACCCTGCCTATTTCTGCCGTGAAGCAGTAATGTGTTTCGATTTGAAGGGCGGGACAGCCGTTGTGACTATACTGAGACCTTAGAACTCATATCTCAAGGTGGGTGGCGTCATTTACGTTGTAGATGTCTATGGGCTCCGGTAGCCACTTAACACCAGGTGGGCTGTGAGCTCGTCCACCCATATATGCAATAAATAAAAACATCAAATTCAACCTCATAAGATTTATCTTAGCGTGTAATGATTCGCAAAGCGTGGACGTTTTTTGGCGTTTTTTGAGTAGAGCTTTTGTCTTAGCGTGTACTGCGGTTGACTCAGCGTGTTAGCTGTTGAACCGGTTAATGGCACTGTTGACGGGTGCGATGTAATTGTTATGATACCATTTAATTTTTATTAATATTGCGAAATGCACTGTAGCCAGAGTGGTTTGTTCAATAGAGCTCTTTGATCTATATATTTTACTGTAAGAGACAGTATATATATGTAGGTTTGTACCATAGGTATGTACAACACACATATGCAAAAAACAAAATACGACAACATTACTTCAATTTGTGTCATATATACCTTAATTACAATTTGTAGGTATTCATCACTTGATAGTGAGCGTCTGATAGGGACAAATAATGATTTAACTGTATTTCACGTACCTAAGATAGTTTTGTAACAATCAACAAGAGAGCAATATTTTTACAATGATATTATTAAAGTAAACAATGTGCTTTTGCCCTTTGCTTTTCGCCAAATATATTTAAAAACAAAATACAAACCTAAATATTCAATCCAACCACACACAAAAAGTCTCCGAAAAATCACAATATCCAAACCACAAGTTCACATTTTCGCTGATGTTCATTTATTTATCGTTCTTCGTTCGTCATTTCAATTTAATTTTGAACAAATAAAAGATAACCGAGAATATATCCTCCATTATTGTTTTTCTCGCGCCAAATTTCTTTATGACAAATGTCATTTTCAAAAAAAAAAAAGAACGAACGTCAAAAGTAAAAAAACATGGCTCTCGACAAATTAATGTCCCCTTAAACTGTTTTGCGATAAACTTGATTTAGACACGTCAAGGCTATTAATTAACTGGGGCATTGTAGAATGTTCATCACTGTTTTAAAAAAAAAAAACTAACACTTATCATTTTAAACGCACACACCAAGAAATAACATGTAAATTGTAAATTCGCGAATTTCGTAACGCGCAAATTTTGTTTATTTTTGTTTTGCGTTCAGTTTCTAAGGCGACTACCTACAGAGGCGGTGGATTTGTACTGACCAGTGCTCCAAGAAAGGGGGTGGAGGGCGGAAAATTCACGGGCAGTTAATCACGCTGGGGGTGATGTGATTTAGTTTATTTTTTATTTTTATTAAGGCAGAATTGCGTTCAGAATCTCATGTGAGATGTTTAACTGGTAGTATAACTATATGGAAGATAGAAGAGTCAAAGTTATAGATATATTTTAGTTCATAAGGATTTTCCTTAAAGTTATAATTTTACCTAGTGTGTAATGAACTTCTTTCCTTGTGTTTCTCTCAGGAAAGATCAGGGTTATGATGTGTTCTATTCAAAATAGATTTGAAGCCTCTTAAAGTAGGCAGTGGATTTACTGTGCTCTGCTGGTTGATGCCAATTTCTTATTCATACATCACTTCAGGCTTTCTTTGAACAATTAAAAAATCGATTTTGTAATAAATATCATTATTACCCTTTTTCTGTTTCGGATTCGGGAAATCTAAGCAAAATTATTGTAATTAAGGAGTGTCTGAAAGTACCGTGTTGCCACAAAAGCAATTTATACTGTACGAAGCCGATACGATAGAGAAATATAAAAAAAAAAAACGATTTGACTATTGTACGGTCGGTTAGTTCATTTGTCGTCTATTTTGTGTATAACTAGCTGTACCCGTCCGCTTCGCTGGGCATTTAGAATTAACATTATTATTTCTCACCCCCACAAAGATTCTGATCATTAATTCAATAACGCCCCCGCAACTGGTGTAGGGAGTCTAACACTCATATAAATATTAGCCTATCAAATAAGTACATGTATTTTCTACATGGATACCAAGTTTCAAGTCAATCGGATGCACGGTTCAGTAGTTATAACGGAACATCCGTAAAAACCACTGTAGATTTATATATTAGTATAGATATAGATTATTTTATTTCCACCACAACCATATTATTATATTCTAGATTCTAGGTACAGTTCTGGATACGGTCTAGATGTATTGAATACGTCTCTCGAAATAATAGGTACGCTTTCATTAGTTTCTCCACAAATTTAATGCCGGTAAAAAACACGTTGTTGCTTTTAAAAGAAGAAAAAAGGTAAGTGTCATCTTTTGACATTGACATAAATCTGTTTTTTTTTATGTTGGTTCTACATTGTTGTTATGAATATTTAAGTCGCCGAGATTGAAAAATCGTATCGTCGTGACGTCCGATGTAAAATACTTCAATAGTTTTACATTTAAGTAATTGATTTTCGGTTGCAGCTCGTGCCGCACCTAAATGCAAGTATTACTTGGTTCGGAAAAATATGCTCAGAATACCTATGGAGTGATGGATTGGCTGTGCTATGCTGCTGGAGTTGCTGACTTCCTGCGCGACGATGAACAATCAGGCTACTCTTGTGCTCATTTAGATATAAAAAGCTCATCCTAATTAGTCATCATCATTAGTCTGTATCTCTCCCTTGCTGGATGTAGGACTCTCCCATAGTTTGCCACAATAAACGATCCTCCGCCTTCCGCGTCCAATCTTATCCTAGCATATCGCCGCAAGTCATCGGTCCACCGGGCAGGGGACGCCCAACGGTGTGCTTACCTGTACGTGGTCTCCAGTCCAGAACGCGTCTGCTCCATCGGCTATCGGTTCTGCGACACGTATGTCCGGCCCATTGCCATTTCAGCTTGCTAATCTTTAGGGCTATGTCGGTTACTNAACGATCCTCCGCCTTCCGCGTCCAATCTTATCCTAGCATATCGCCGCAAGTCATCGGTCCACCGGGCAGGGGACGCCCAACGGTGTGCTTACCTGTACGTGGTCTCCAGTCCAGAACGCGTCTGCTCCATCGGCTATCGGTTCTGCGACACGTATGTCCGGCCCATTGCCATTTCAGCTTGCTAATCTTTAGGGCTATGTCGGTTACTTTGGTTCTTGACGGATTTCCTCATTTCTGACTCGATCCATCAAATAAACTCCGAGCATACCCCTTTCCATAGCACGCTGAGCGACTTTGAACTTGCGGACCAGACCTACGGTCAATGTCCACGTTTCAGCGCCATATGTCATGACCGGCAGCACGCAAGCTTTGAAGACTTTTGTCTATTAGCATCCTAATTAATAGTCGTCTCAACATCAACTAGAAATATCTTCAATAATTGATGCTAAAGTACCTATTAGGAACTCGGATAGGCTGTCAGGAATAGAGCGCATTGAAGTCCGAGTTGGCATCGCGATCCTGGATATTTGGGTCGCGAAGCAGTTAAGCGTTGCGGTTTGAAGGGAGAAACAACTGTTATACAATATAGAGGCAACTTCTATCTTAAGTGTCATCGGTGCATTCATGTGGCTCTGACTGCGGGTTCTGTGCGCTTAGTGCGAGTTTTTTAACGTTCTCGATAGCGTAAAAGTTAACTCATATTTGTATGAAACGGGATCGTTTGCGTAAGTTTGCCGCTAGGGGCGCTGTTCCAACTGCATACAGAATTGGGTTAACTTTTACGCTATCGAGAACGTTAAGAAACTCGAACTAAGCACACTGGTGACCAGTTAAAATGAGTCGTGAGCTCATTCACCCGGGTATCCAATTAATCTGTTTCTACAAAAAGCCATGCGAACTCCACGATACAACGTTGAACAAAAATCTTAGCAACTGTGATGTCATTAGAGGCCAAATAAACGACAAGTTAATCTTGCACACACACAACGATTCACCACATATCAAATCATATGTATCTGATTACTTTTGATGTGAAACTATGTTACAGTTAGTAGAGTTTCCTTCATCAAATTAAGAAATATAATAGTTAATATCACAAAAATAGTCGAAGTCGTCGTGGCCTAAAGGATAAGACGTCCGGTGCATTCGTGTGTAGCGATGCACCGGTGTTCGAATCCCGCAGGCGGGTACCAATTTTTCTAATGAAATACGTACTCAAGAAATGTTCACGATTGACTTCCACGGTGAAGGAATAACATCGTGTAATAAAAATCAAACCCGCAAAATTATAATTTGCGTAATCACTGGTGGTAGGACCTCTTGGGAGTCCGCACGGGTAGGTACCACCACCCCGCCTATTTCCGCCGTGAAGCAGTAATGCGTTTCGGTTCGAAGGGTGGGGTAGCCGTTGTAACTATACTGAGACCTTAGAACTTATATCTCATGGTGGGTGGCGCATTTACGTTGTAGATGTCTATGGGCTCCAGTAACCGCTTAACACCGGGTGGGCTGTGAGCTCGTCCACCCATAAAAGCAATAAATAAAAAAATAGGTTTTAATTTTCATGAATTTGAATTTGAGTTGGCAAAAAAAAAATGCGCAAGAATAATGTTTAAAAAGCTATCTGTTATCTATGGGTGAAACTATGGATAGGCCGGATTTGTATCAAAATTATTTATATTTTAAATAAATTCCAATGTACGTCATATAAGCTTGGATATAAAAATTTGCGGGTTAGGCCACTTTTGCGATGATAGCCTCATATTTCCCAAATCTTAAAACCTAACGATGTACTGTCCTAATGGCAGAGGGTATAATTAGGTAATTAATTAAACAACGATATATTGAAATACAAATATTTTTTATTTATAACTAAATTATAAATCACAATAAGATAACTAACGCATACCGTAATTACAAAATGTACAATGTTTTATCTACATTAATGATATTTTGACAGAGTTATAATTTTAAATATTTTCAAGAAATTAATTGGAAGGTGGGTTCTTCTTGTCTAAATTTGTAATATGTAGTTTTTGTTAATTATTATATTTGTCGTAAACATTTTAACAAACTTTGACAAACACTGAACCTTATTGTATGTGTTATACTGTAACTTTTTTGTCTAGGTATGTATTCTTTCATATGAAAAGCGCAAGTTCGCACCTTCTCTGTGCTTAGTGCGAGTTATTAAACGTTCTCGATAGCGTAAAAGTTAACTCAAATTTGTATGGAGTTAGAACGTTTGCTACGTTTGCCGCTAGGGGCGCTTTTCCAACTGCATACAAATGAGAGTTAACTTTTACGCTATCGAGAACATTAAATAACTCGCACTAAGCTCACTGATAGTTTTTTATCAAAATACCAATAACATTGGAATGAGGAATTAACAAGTTAGCATTAAGAGTAAAATGCGGGTACATACAAACGGATTTGTATTTTTATGGAGAATGATATTAGAGAAATTGTTTGTATAACTTATGATCTATATCCATCGCGGACATGTTTCCACTTAATGTCCCGAAATAACGGGGCTCTTGATGCAAAACATTCGAGCTGGATGGCGGGGACCTCCAATTTGAGATACGTCGTGAACATAGCGATGGGTGAAAGGAAATTTGATTTAGGCGACATTTTTGCAACTTTACAGGAGAGCTATTTAAATGTTAAAATTCCGAAGAAAAAAAAAACCATAACAAAAAAACTTCTTCACCTATACGAATGTAGTTAGACATTATTGAAGTTCAATTCAAAACATCGAACTGTTGATGCTAATAACAAATACAACGGATCTTTAATTGAAATAATAAATGTCGCGTGTTAAGGGAAATGTCCCTTAAACCAATTAGGCTTTCACCCCTCGATATGCTCAAGACAACCACCACCCCGCCTATTTCTGCCGTGAAGCAGTAATGCATTTCGGTTTGAAGGGCGAGGCAGCCGTTGTAACTATAATTGAAACCTTAGAACTTATATCTCAAGGTGGGTGGCGCATTTACTTTGTAGACGTCTATGGGTTCTAATAACCACTTCAAACCAGGTGGGCTGTGAGGTCGTCCACCCATTTAAGCATTAAAAAAAACAATCCCTTCATCTGATCTTTACTATCGCACCGTCTACCTCGAACCATGACGACCAACCACAATACGACCCTCCAGCTCTACAATGAGTCCCCCCACCATGTGGCTTCCCAACTTCCATATGCGACAGTGACCACTCACCACCAGCTCGTGTCTTTGAAGACAACAAGAATCACTATTAATATTACCTATATATATTAGTCTACAATTTAAATGTCTAATACTTCAAATATGGCTATGTCTTGTATAACTATGATTAAATTAGATATTAATTAGGCAAATATAGTTTACTTTTTTGAACTACAACTAAAAGTGTAAAGCAGGGGTCGGCAACCTGTTTGTCCTTAAGGGCGCAATGCTAAATTTAAAAATCACCGAGGGCGCATATTTTACAGATAATCAAGAGGTATAAATAGGCATAAAAAAAAGCAGATTTTTAATAACTTTATTTTGTTGGTGTCATACATAATGATTCAGTGTGAAACTTGGGTGTCCCCATATTTTCAGCAAATTTCTTATAATTGGGGATATATTTAGAGTTCCCGGTCCTTAAACAATTATCTAAATGTGTAGTAGTAGTTTTAAATGCACGGCTACGCGTGGTCTATTCGAAATATGATCATACACTAACAAAAAATACGTGCGTGTTATTAGATAGGCTCAAGGTTAGCAAACTGCTAATCTATGCACAATCCTAAACTCAACTGGCTACTTGCTGTATATCGCAGTTTGACAAGAGTAAGTAAATCGCTCAGGCATTAGTCCATTAGACATTTGCATTAGTCCAGCGAGGGCGCCAATGGCGGATCCAGGGGGAGGGTCATGGGGGTCATGACCACCCCCTGAGCTGGGTCCAGGACTTAGGTCGACCACTAATTGAATATAATGATTTTATTTATATATTTTGTCACCATACAGATTTTATGTAACTACATACCTTCAATATTTAATTAATTTAATATAATATAATAACTTTGTATAATGGCAAACGTTTGGGAACGAACGCATCTGAATTTGACTACGTGACCCCCTCCTGGCGCCAAAGCTGGATCCGTCCTTGGAGGGCGCAATAAAAATCGAACGGGGGCGCCGCGTTGCCGACCCCTGGAGTAAAGTATATGTAGACACATTATTTTATTTTATTAAATCTAACCTACGAATCAAAAGTCAGTTTATGATCGTGTTCATTCAGATGTCAATTCATTGTGAACTAGTAATTAAAAGTGCAGAATTAAATCGTTTTAATATCACAAACTTTGATAAAGCACTAGATCATTCCACTGATTATTTGCATCTTTAACTAACCATAAGATTTATTAAGATTTATTTATTAAATAAAGATACATATAGTTAAGGCGAACAAAAAAAACCAACATATTGTACAGAAACTAAAATATATATTTACAAAGGTAATAAGATGCAATTTATTAACGTTTTTAACTATTTAACAATATTACAGATTTTACACAGCATTTAGATTTATTATTTACATTAATTGCTCAACTGTTATAGGCACTATTTTTTTGAACTACAATAATAATGATTGGATTGTGTGTACAGACGCTGAATAATTACTATTGATTTTTTAATTTCTAATTTGACTGTTGCCAAAATAAAAGAATTTGATTCAAGCCCTATACCTCAGCAAAGGCTAATAGGAATGAGTGGGCATTTGTTAAAGGTTGCCCCACCCATCCCACTGTGGTGGTGACATTAAGAAACCATCTGTCATCACTGTGGTGGTGGTACTAAGACAAGTCTGGAGTGTGAACAACAACTGTACCAAGCTCCAACACAACTCGAAATTTCTTTTCACAAAAAATTCTTTAAGTTTGCTATTGCAGTCCGTAAAAAAATGCAATTTTCATAAAAAAAATTAAACAAATTACAAAGCTTAAAAAAAAACTAATCATCGATCTGATACAACTAAAATCTCAATTATACTCTATTCCAATTACGAAGACTTATTTGACAGATCGTCTTTCCGCATTAAAAGTGTACAATTTCCATAAAATATTCGAAATTGAGTTAGTATGCGGAATCGTTTAGTATCACCAGTATTTTTCTCATAAATACAGTCAAAAGAGCATAGTTTACTTTTTTTTAGTTTACCTATGTTTTGACTTCTATTAACAAAATTAATACATAATTTTATCTTACTTTAAAAGACAGATAATGTAACTGTTAAAAAATCAAAAAAATAATGTTGCAAAGATGATTATTATTAAAAATATCACATGTTATACCTCTCCTTATACTCTCCTGTAAAATTAGTAAGTTTTGAGATTATACAGTTTTAATGCGAGAAGACGAGATGTTATTATTATGTTATTGTGTGTGTGAATTAATTGTATAATGATTTAGATTGATTGTGTATTTTTTAAATCATGTTTACGATCATTAACAAAAAATGATTATTATTTCAAATTAATGCGAAACCTGAAGAGTTACATTCTAAGAAGTGTCAAAAGGGACCTCGTAATTGGAATAGAGTATAATTTTGCACGCGACTGTACGTACTGTGACGTCAGACTGATACTTGGACAATCGAAAACAAAAGTGCATTTGCTAAGACAATAAATACACACATATTTTACATTATCGTACAATATTAATATTACTTGGTGTTACACCTTACTCAATACTAGCCGTAGGGTGGGACAGCCGATACACGATAAATAGACTTCAATACCATGTCTCAATAATGTCTGTGAGGTCGGACGATCGATGCATCCTAGACTATGAGTCCGCCCGAATAATTAAGTCTAACAAAACAAAACGCGAATCCAGTAGCTGCTGCTATTATTTCACAGTCGATATCACACGATACCTGTTATTTGTTACGCATCACCATTATTACTTACCATTCATCACATATCTTTCAAAACGTATTTCAGTATCGAACCCTCAGTGTTGCGGGTCTGGTTGACGCCGGTGTCGAGGGGAGGCGCAGCCCTGGGTTCGGGTTCAGAGTCTCGCGATATCACCGACGCCGTCTCTAAAGCGTCCAGATTCTGGAAGAGCAGGTTGTTGGAGCCGTTCGATGGATTCCGTTTGTGTCCCGTCTCGAAGGTCGGATGCGGTCCTGGAATCATCAAAGAGAACGAAGCTAGTATTTTCTTCGGTCTTCATCAATCGCAGACGACAGTCATCCGTGACCATGGAAACTGTCAAGTACTCTGAACGTCGGACATAATATGATGACAGTATAAAAATGCGAGATTATAACCGTTAACGAAGTTTTACTGGTGGTAGGACCTTATGTGAGTCCGCGCGGGTACGTACCACCGCCCTGCCTATTTCTGCTGTGAAGCAGTAATGCGTTTCGGTTTGAAGGGCGGGGCAGCCGTTGTAACTATACTTGAGACCTTAGAACTTATGTCTCGAGGTGGGTGGCGCATTTGCGTCATATATTTCTATGGGATCCAGTATTCACTTGACACCAGGTGGGCTGTGGGGTGTGTAGATGTGTGGACCTAAGCAATAAAAAAAAATGAAATCTCGTGTTTCGAAGCAGAAATATGTGATATGTGGGTACATAAAAGGGGGGGAAGCTTGGATAGTTAAAAAGAGATCACATACCGATCGTAGAGCTTTTCCTAGAAGTAGGCGTGGTACTCCTGCTGCTCTGCGCTATCCCCATCATGTTCGGCAGCGGGGACCTCGGCTTGGACTCGTTCTGGAGGAACTTGACGAACTCCGCCGCTAAGCTATCGGTCGCAGAGTTCGTCTTCACCAGGCCTAGCTTCTCGCATTCCTGCTGATTGAAGTCTAGTATCGTCGAGAGCACCCTGAGCACCTGGATCCTGGAGCGTGATTAATACAACTGAGATCAGTACATTTGTAGGAGTACTGTGGTCGTTTCAGGTACCTTTTTTTCTTTTCCCCCCTACCGAATCTTTGGTAGCCTAAGTTACAACTACAAGTGGATTGGTAGTTGCGCTCTTGAGGTTCAACGATAGCACCAAAGGCAGAAATACTGTGTATTTTACTTGAATACTACAATGTACTCTTACTTTGTTGTGGTATTACAACAATGCTATTTTTCTTCTTGTTGCTTCGGTTTCCTCAATACTGAGAGGGTCGTGACCACCTCCTATTGCATAATGCTATTATACGAATCAAAATAAAAATGGCACTTCAATAATATTAACTTACTTGTTGACAGTGTTATTCGACTGTGTCAAAACATAATTGATGACCATATTCTTGACTAAATTCTTGTCCACCTTGTCCTGCTGGTTCGATATGGCATTATAATATCTCTCCTCGGCTGCTGTTACGGACGCTTGGAGAGTTGCGACTGGTTAAATCGAAATGTACAAATTATATTCATGAATAAAACACACACGGACTTCTCATTCGATCTCGTGTATGAGAACGATCTTCAGAACTTAAAATATATCTTATCGGATTGAATTTAAATGGTCTGAATCTTATCAAATACATATCGCAACTTGATATAGTAATAAATTGCATACATATGCTATCTAAAACGAAAACAATAAATTCTAGAAAGTCCAGTGCTAAAAAAAATCTAGTTTATTTGCACAAAACTAAAAACTAGTGTATTTATAAGGGATCTGTTATAAGCTAACGTTGATAAATAAACAAAAACAGGAGTACCAATGTCTAAAAATGACAAAAATCAGCTCTTACCATGCAGAATATTATCATGTTGGCATTCACACGAAGGCGCAGTCCGTACGATCTCAAAGTATTATTCAGACACTGGGTACAGATAAGTCATTACACAGACCTTATACTATTATGATAAGAACGGATAACAGCAGTTCATAAACTCAAAGACGACTTGAAAATGAGCACGATCTCAGAGTTGCATGTCCAAACTAGTAATGTCGAAAACATTAGAGTACTTCATTATGTCATCGAGATATACGCAAATAATTTGATATTCTTCAAATTTGTCAAAAACAACTCGTTAAGACAAAACTTTTTATTTTTTTTTACTAACGAACAAGCACCGGTTTTTACGTCAACCCTCATTATTTCGTTGAGAATGTCAAAAGACTATTAATCAGTTATTATTGGCGTGCTTGGACGTCATATAGAGCTTTAATAAACTCGAAACAACCGGTGCGTGCCCACTTTTGAACGCGTTAAATACACGCACGCGGTATCGTTTTATTTGCATAGACAACATACGACCATCATTGTACTATGAGTAAAATTAGATGCTTTATTTTGACATTACTCATACTTAAATCCCGTTGAAAAAAGCGAGATTTCGTAAATCCGTAATATCTTTATTAGGCTGTGTTAATAACTTATTCCGTTTTTTATTTAATACAACCAGTACCTGAAGTAATACTCAGAAACAATACGGCTCTGTGAATTCTTCTGGCTTCTACGTTTCTATTTAAGAATGAAAATGAACAACAACGAAACAATCAAAACAAACAGTAAATCTTGGGCAACGATTCATTTTGCATTGGAAATCATTTTCATTGATTAAATTATTAGTCAAGTTGAAAAGACCCTATTTGATACATACATAGACGATACTATACATCTATGCTATGAGATTTAGTTAGGCAGTTAATTGATGTAGTCTGCAATAAAATCAACAGCCTTGGTTAAATATCCAGTTTTGGCTAAAGTTATGATATATGAGCACTTGAAGATTTCGTTACAAATTAAGATGGCTTTTAGCCGCATATTTTTAGGATAAATAGTGTGCTATCCATCTAAACTTAGTCATCAGGTTTGAGCCCCGTGAGCTCACTAACTAGTTAAGGTTCCGCTGATATAGCCTCTCAAGGCTAATCAGCTCAGGTAGGAAAAATAAAAAATCTAAACTGAACGCCAACAGCGACAGGAACAGCACGCGGTTTCAACCACTTCCATATTTTGATTTACATTAATCTTTGTAAGTAAATGAAATAATCAAAATGTTTCCAAAGCAAAACTACAAAACACAATAAAAGTGCAAGGAACGACTTGCAAGTGCAAAATTTCGAAACAAACACAAGCAAAAAAAAAACGGACATCACGACGAAAAGCCATCGCCTCGATCAAACCCCATATGGTAATCTGAGTGTAGCGCAAACGTGTGCACCGCCATCTACCATCGTACGACGGTAAGTGGTAAAACGTACGGATGACAGTACACAGCCGCGGTGTAAAGCCTCACAGTTACCAAATGAGATTAGATCGAAGCCGGCGTAAGCTTGGCTCTTCAAATTAATATTGTACTGCATTCGAAAGCTGTATTTTTTAACGCCACATTGAATCAACTAAGTCATGGCTTCGTGATAATGGCGATAATATACTTGAAAGAAAATGTCACTAAATTGTATAACGTTCAAAATTACGTATAAGCATTTTTATTTTCAATGCCTGTGTTATGCCTGAGAACACCAGAGGGTACATAGTTGATTCAATCCAGTTAAGATAACAAAAAAGAATATCCGAATTACAAATGCATTCTAGAACATTGTCTTTATTTATGGAGGATTTCATATATCAAGATTTATTGTTGTTTAATATAACAATATAAATTCTGTTATACTAAATGAATTAATTACGAAAAACGAGTAGATGATTTTGTATATTAATTTATAATGCAGATTTATTTGAAATTATTGGTAAAAATGGGTTTATAGCCCTTGCTACGTTTTCGGGGGAAAAAAATCAATACTGGCATATGGCTAAAGCAAAAAAAAAAAACAAAAAAAATTATCAAATATCCATGCTGTAGCATGTAAATGCCAAGCTATTCTAGACAAACAAACAGCTCGCTGCTTTAAAACAAATCGGATCAATTATAACAAAACGGACACACTCTAAAAGCATGATGACTGATCGTCAACGTACACAAACATTTATTTGACATTCAACTTACGTGTGTCAAGCGTTTTTCGATTTTATTACTATGCAGAAATACGTATCATAACTGTATACCAGCTGATAGCCTGGGATTAATAAAGCCCAGAATTACCAGCTGATATTTAGTCGGGAAACGTTCGTTAAAACTTGCTGATACCCATTGATCGAATCTATTCATTCTTATGTAAGATTCAAAATTTAGACATTGTCTATCATAGTTATAATAGACACAAGGCAAACTAGACATATCCAAGAGATTGTATATTTATATGCATAATTTAGAAGTAATACTTCTCTGGCATGCTTAAACTGTTTAAGACCATTAATGAAATGCCAAAGATATTGAAAAAAACCAAAAAAATGTGTAAAAAACGTAAAAATGACCTATTTAATGCAACTTTAACCGCTAAATATAAGATATGACACTGAATTACGTTAAGCTAAAATAGCGTATACAGTCTAGAACTACAAAACACACTATTAATTTCAACGTGCCAAAAGAAGTGTAACTTCAATACTTTGTTCTTAAACAACACTAATACAACTACAGTACTTACTACAATAAAAAATACTGGCAAATCTAAAACTTTGCAACTATTCATTACCTACAACATTGCCATGGTGACTACTAATAAGCGTCGATAATAATAATTTGACAACCTGTAGAAATTTATAACAATTTTTAAGTTGTTCGCATTATTTTACGATGAACAGTAAAATTGAATAGAGGCATTCGATAAAGCGCACTACTGTTAAGACTGTAATGTTGCACATATGGCACTTATTTAGCTTGTTTCACCATTGAAATACAAGTTACGAGGATTTCAAAGCGAAGCTTTTTAGTTAAGGCAGGCTACGAATTAGCTGTTACCCTGGCAATGCTGATATTCATGGGCAACGTTAAAGGTGACATAACGGCAATCGATAACTAATCAGATGAACAGACAATAAAATTTAAAGCTAAAAAATATATCTATTGATTTTATTATTAATTTAAAAGATAAGAGTAGAACTAAAACAAAACCAAACTAACCTTGTTCCTTCAAGTCATTTATTTGCGCGGTTTTGGTTTCGACTTGATCTCCAAGTCTACTGGCCGCTTGTAGCCCGGCCAGTGCCTCTTGTACCTTAGCATTGAGCCTTGCTATCTCGTCTTGGAGGTCGTTATTTCTATGTTTCAATTCTTCCATTTTGTTTCTTATTTTCTCTGTTGCCGCGTGAACGTCTCGTTCTTTATCTGCAAATCAATATTTAGTGGGAATGTAATTAAAAACAGCTAAAAAAATAAAATCCATAATTTTAAGGCAACGCTAATCTCAAAAAGCCAAATATTCTCGTGATCATTTCTCGCGTTACATTAAGATGATATGATTTTCACCTAATATCTCAACATGAATGATGGCATTTACATTGTGTCAGACTACAGGACGCTCTCCAAAGATATACAATGCTAGAGTCCATGAAAAAAAGGCGATTTCAAAACAACTCCTGAACGTATAGCATTCTTTTTTTTATTTTTTTTTTATTGCTTAGCTGTGTGGACGAGCTCACAGCCCACCTGATGTTAAGTGGTTACTGGAGCCCATAGACATCTACAACGTAAATGCGCCACACACCTTGAGATATAGTTCTAAGATCTCAGTATAGTCACAACGGCTGCCCCACCCTTCAAACCGAAACGCATTACTGCTTCACGGCAGAAATAGGCGGGGCGGTGGTACCTACCCGTGCGGACTCACAAGAGGTCCTACCACCAGTAATTACGCAAATTATAATTTTGCGGGTTTCATTTTTATTACACGATGTTATTCCTTCACCGTGGAAGTCAATCGTGAACATTTGTTGAGTACGTATTTCATTAGAAAAATTGGTACCCGCCTGCGGGATTCGAACACCGGTGCATCGCTTCAACACGAATGCACCGGACGTCTTATCCGTTAGACCACGACGACTTCAATATATGAGAGAGAAAGAGAATCCTCGTTACGAGGAATTGTAAACTACTTTAACCAATCCACGGTCTCCACTCCAGGACTCTTCGTTATCCCAACGATTATCGGTTATAGCTTACTAAGCGACTTTTAGACTTTCGGACCAGCCGTCTCATATGCATCTACGTCTCGGTTCCGTAGATCACAACAAGGACGTTAATGGCTTCTGAAACTTACCTAATTGGAATTGTTCTAAAACGACTTGCAGATTAGTTAGCGCCGCTTCGCTACGACTCCTAGCGTCTTCTGCTTCACTCAATCTCCCTTGCACTTCTTCCCTTTGCTTCTCCAGAAGCTTGATTTGATTACGAAGAGTTTCCACTTCTTGGTTGGCTCGGATGCTGTAAATGACGATAAATAATATGCAATAGGATGCAACTTGCGCAGGTTACCGTCACACGGGCCTCGGCCTGCATCAGCATGTCACAATCTGCAAAAGTCCAGTACGTCTGGATGTCAAGGTGTTTACGTTGCTTTACCTTACACATTCCACCGATCTACTAAGGGGTCAGGTAATTAAAAAGATCTCGGTATATTTAATTTTATATACATACAAACCTATTACTCGTGTAGACAGTGCTTGTCTGTTTAGCTCGTTCTTCGACTTGGTGCAGCCTTGTCTGACATTCGGTCAACTTCTGTTCTGACACCATCAGCTCCTGCGTGTAGCTCTCTTCGGTTTCCACTAGGTGCAACCTGAGCCTGTCCAGCTCGCGGGCAAGGTTCTGCTCTTTCTCCGACAACTAATTTTGAAGAAATGAAGCATTTTGGATTTTAATATGCAAGCGATTGAGGACATATTTCTGCCGTGAAGCAGTAATGCTTTTCGGTTTGAAGGGCGGGGTAGCCGTTGTAACTATATTTGAGACCTTAGAACTGATATCTCAAGGTGTGTGGCACATTTACGTTGTAAATGTCTATGGGCTCCAGTAACCACTTAACACCAGGTGGGCTGTGAGCTCGTCCACATATCTAAGCAAAGTTTTAGTGATTAGCTTACGAAGAAAGTAGAATTAGGGATATAATAATAGGAAAGAGTAATTGTTTTAGAGCAAACAAAGTTTACTTAAAATAAAATGGTACTCAACTGTTTTTCTTCGCCTATTTTAAACAGATTGCACCGGTTTTAAATATAAGTTGTTTTACACAATTTTTTATTGTTTTAAAGATATTCGCAGTCAAAGAATAAAATACAAACCCATTTTTGTTCTGGTACTGTTAAATGCCACTCTTTTTTTTTACTACCTAAGCTGATAGTCTAGAAAGATCATATCAGCGTCACCGGGCTAGTAGGTGAGCTCACGGGGCTCAAGCCTGACGATGTTGCTAACACGAACCCTAGCAAGAGCAGTGCTTCGCAGAATCTACCACCGAATCGGAAACGCGACCCACTGAGAAACTCAGTGAGCTGTGTCTGTGGGTTAATTTACTCGCCAAGCCCTTCGTCGCAAGGGACGGGTTCGACGAGAACGATGACCGGTAAAGTCCACTCCATAATCTTATACGGTGAACATTTTTGAAAGAGAGAATAGACAAACTACTAACTGCTCAATGATTTGCATAAATCACAAGTAGGTCTTACGATTATCGCAATGAGCGTACAATGGGCGTACCCATTGTGAACGTTATTTATTGTTATAAGAAAATAATAATATAAAAAACAACAATAAAATCTTAGAATAAATCTACTAGATATATAATTAATTACCTGTAAATTTTCTGCTGTCAATTTCTTGACGACTTCAAGTTGTATTGTAAGATTCTTATTCAGATTATCACATTTCTCAGTCAGGTTATTGACAGTTTCACCGGCATTGTCCAGTTCCGCTCTCATTTTCAGGGATTCGCTCGTAGCTTGATTCAGCTTTACAATTGCATCATCTTTTTCTTTCAGAATTATTTTCAAATTTTCACAATTCGCACAATTTTGTGAAACATTTTGTATCAAATGATCTTTTTCTTCAAGTAATCTTCTGTATTCGTTGGTTTGCTCCATTAGAACTTGATTAAGCCTTTGAATTTCATTATGGTATTGTATACTTTCGTTGTGTTTCAAATTGACTAAATTAATTAATTCTCCTTTTTCAGAATTTATCTTATCTACAGTAATCTTATAGTCATTGACTGACTTCTCAATTTGGTCGTATTCAACTTTCAAATCAATTAGTTCAGTTTCTTTCGCGCTCACATTATTTTTTAGTTCAATGACCTGTTTCTCTAGAGCTGTCTTCTCTGAAAGTAATGTAGCGTATTCATCATTATGATGTGTGCTATTGTCCACGGTTTTAATTTTGTCCGTAAGTTCGACTATTGATTGATTCAGTTCTTTTATTTCTTTGTCTTTGTTTTCAATGGAAATCTTGTAATCGCGACCAGAATTTTCAAGTTCCCCTAAATGGTTAGTCAATGTGGATATTTGGGCATTCTTCACATTTACTTCATCATGTAAGATCATAATCTGTTTAGATATTTCTTCCTTTTCTAAATTCAACTTACTTATTTCCGCTTGTAATTCTTTGACATTTTCGTCAAATCTGTTACGTTTTACAGTTGCGTCTTCTAATGAGTTTTTGAGGCTTTGTATTTCTTCATTTTTTTTAGATAACGAGTTTTCTAAGTCGGTTACATTTTGACTCAAGTTTGCCAGTGAAATGGCGTTTTGCGCAACAGTATTATTAAGTGTATCAATCAATGTATCCTTGTCGTTTAAATCTGTTACTAATTTTTCGAATTCTTCTTCTAAATGCACAATTTTGGAATCGGTATTTGACAGTTCTGTCTCTAGTTGGATTCGTCTTTCATTGAGTTTTTTGTTTTCAACTTTCAAGCTTTCAACTTCAATATCCATAAGCTCTTGTTGGATAAGCTTAGCCTTAAGGTCTTCGATTGTCAGTTTTAATGTATTCAAGTCTTGATCTTTTTTATTATCATTTTTAGTCAGAAGCTCGCTTTCATTTTGTTTTAACAATTCTATTTCTTGTTTGAGAGTTTCAATTGTTTTACTTAAAGATGTTTTTTCTTTGATAGCTTGTTCAAGATGGCCGGTCAAAGTGTTACTTTCTTCATTTAGTTTATCAAACTCTGTTCTGGGTACGTGATTATCTTTCAATTGTAACTGTTCTTTTAAAAAGCCAACTAGTTCTACCCCTTGCAATTGACTTTGTTCTACTTTTGCGAAATTTCTTGACAATTCTTCTAATTTTGATTCGTTGTCTGAAAGTGCCTTCTTTAACAATGTTTCATTCGTTTCAGATTGTGTATTTTCTGAAATGTTTCTTCTTAAATCTTTTTTTAATTCATCTATTTCCTTCATTAGTAGAACCTTGTCATTTTCTATTATATGAACATCTATAGACAGTTGCTCACTCTTAGCGTTTGCTGCGTTCAAAAGTTTCTTGAGATTATCAATTTCATCAGAAGCTGCTTTAAGTTGTTCTGTTTGTTGAACACACGCACTGTTCTCCAGCTCTTCGACATCTCTAGTCTTATTTTGAAGCGTTTCCACCTCATTTAACATAGCCGTATATTTACCTTTTAGATCATTTAAAGTTTCTTGTAGTACGAATTTCTCTGCTTGAACTTCCGCCAGTTCTTTTTCAATCCTTTTAATTTCACATTCAAACGATTTGTTAAGCTTATTTGAATCTGCTAGTTCAGTTTCTAATTTAGCCAGATTATCTTCATGTGTNCTAGTCTTATTTTGAAGCGTTTCCACCTCATTTAACATAGCCGTATATTTACCTTTTAGATCATTTAAAGTTTCTTGTAGTACGAATTTCTCTGCTTGAACTTCCGCCAGTTCTTTTTCAATCCTTTTAATTTCACATTCAAACGATTTGTTAAGCTTATTTGAATCTGCTAGTTCAGTTTCTAATTTAGCCAGATTATCTTCATGTGTCTCTATTATGGGTTCTAATTTGGATGTGTTTTTTAAGACTGCTATTTCTGATATGAGAAAATCATTATTCTTTTTCATTTCGTTTAATTCACTTTCGTAATGTTGAATATCTGTTGTTAGAAAGTCGTTCTCTGCTGTTAAGTCATCAATCTGAGTTTTCAAATGGTTTATATTTAGGTTCTTTTCAGACAATTTTTGTTCTAGTGTATCAATGTCTCTTTTGAATGAATTCACTGTTTTTAAAACACTTTCAAGTTTATAAAGCACTATACTGTCACCAGGTGACGGTATTTCACCCACGTAATCTATCGGAAGTTCGAAATTTACATATTTATTGTACAGCTGCATGAATTTCTCGGCTTTTATTGTTTTATGTTCCTCCGTTTCATGGTTTCCAGAGGACCTTTGGTTCAATTGATGTTTGAGTTCACCGATTTCTCGTTTCAAATTTTCAATAACGCTTTTGGCGTTATCGTCAATATTGATCTCATCCAATTGTAAGTCTAAGTTCTTTCTGTTCTTCAATTCGTTCAATTCCTTTATAACTTCGTCGTACTGTTCTTTCGGCACTGTATTCGATTTTTCTGTTTTCTTTATCGCGAGTTCTATTTCATGCTCTAATTTAGTCACTTGTTCTTGCAGTTTAAATACCTCTTCATGAAGTTCTTGGTTCTCTTCTTGAAATTTTTCAGCATTTTCTCTTAGCAGACTGTGTATTCTTTCTAAATTCTGATACTTATGCGACAATGTTTCAGAATCAGCACTTTTAACTTTGAGGTTTTCGATTTCTTTGTCTCTTTCGCCTATTTTTTCTAACAGCGTCTTTACCTCCGCAGCGTAATCATCATTACTTGTTTTTAGTTCTTCGTGCTCCTGTTTAAGAACTTCAAAATTTTTTTGTAGTTCTTTCTTTAATGTTAGTAACCTTTCCATTGCCATCTGGTGTTGGTTATCCAGATCTTCTAGATTGACCGTCAAGTTTTTGTTTTCTTCTCTGAGCCTATTTAATTCTTCTTCATTGTCCGGCTTCAAGTCCACGGTGGCTCTTTCTTTCAAGGAGGATATTTCATCTTGAAGAGTCTGTATTTGATGCTTATATTGGTTTTCGAGATTTGGATTTGATTTTGACGTTTCCGCCGGTGGGTCCCAGTACCAGCTTGTCTCGTCTTCTTTGATGCCATTTTTCCTGTAGTGCCTCTGGAAAAAGAAAAGAAAAAATTTAGCATCTATGAAGTGCACTGGATGATTAGTTTCAAATTGATCAATAGATAATAGGGTGGTGAGGTTTTTGCAACCAGTGATCCATATTTCAGAACTTAACTAAACGGTCTACTTAATACACTGTTTGGTATGTCATTTTTTTAATTATTCAACTGGCTGTCAAACCCCAGTTGCTGACACTTATATTTTAGTAAATATCATACTAAGAGCGCGTGCTGCAATTATTTGCCTTTTAACATCCATATAATAGTTTCCACCATAAAAGCGGTTTTAGTATCAAGAAACTTACGCTGTAGGTAATAAGTGTGAATCATCATATGATTGCATTGAAAATCAATATTCATTGGGAACACCAAGTAGCTACGTATGATATTACTCGGCACAGTGATACCGACAAATTGAAAGAACAAATAAACGCCAAAGTCGGCAGCACGGGGCGGATGCGTTTATGCAGAAACGAAGCAACGCATATATTTTTTTTACCTCAACAACTATCATAAAAATATCTATATATTAATACGTGAAGCAAAAACTTTGTACGCCTTTTTACGAAAATTGTGCGGACGGAGGAGTATGAAATTTGCCACACTTATAGAGAATATAGAGAAGAAGTCCACAATGCAAATTTTTTTTTTTAAATATGTAATGCATAAACGTTTTTTTTTTTTATTGCCTTTGTAGGCAGACGAGCATACGGCCCACCTGATGGTGGGTGGTTACCGTCGCCCATGGACTTCAGCAATGCCAAGGGCAGAGCCAAGCCGCTGCCTACCGCTTAATACTCTCCACAAGCCTCGTTTGAAGAAGGACATGTCATAGCGCTAGGGAAACATCGTGGAGAGGAGCTCATTCCATAGCCGGGTGGTACGTAGCAAAAAAGATCTCTGGAAACGCACTGTGGATGACCGCAGTGGCTCCAGGTAGTATGGATGAACTCTACTCCGGTGGCGGGCGGTGCGATGGTAAAAACGAGACGTTGGTATCATCTCGAACAATTCCTCAGAGCATTCCCCATGGAACATGCGGTACAAAATACAGAGGGAACCGAAGTCCCTCCGCAGACCCATACTTTATATCAATAAGAAAACATTACACACACTACCATGTATTTGGCACAACACATACATAAAAATACACTCTTTGTTTACTGTCAATTGGGAAACTTTTGTTATTGTTTAAAGTCTGTGGTCGAATTGAAAATAGATTAATATTGTTTATCTTTAATATTATTGATCTATAGTGCAGTTTTGGCGAATACTGTGATTATATTATCGAAATGTAATAGTGTTTGACAATAGAACCATAATAATGTTTAAACTTATAATTGCAATTAATTATAGTCAAAATTAGACTACTGGTCCACTAGTCAAATTAAATGCTGTTTAATTGAAAGATAAAGCTAAGTTCAGGCACACACAGGCGGGGGCATAGAAAATATATGAAGCTCGCAAGTTAGAATGTTTTCGTTTCGGTCACATGATTTGGTGACCGCAAAACAAAACCTTCTCAACAAACATTTGTATATATCTATTCCTCAGCGCTCTGAAATATAAGAAGACATTCTAGAACGCACCGTACAATGTAACTACTACTACACATACAGACAACACAACATATTTACTACTAGCGACCAACCCTCGCTTCGCTTCGGAAACATTAAATTTTATTATTGATAGCCGAGTCCCGCGATGTTACCTGCGGTTAATGTCGTACCGCGGGTGAAGCCGTGGGGCGAAGCTAGTTTAAAAAAAGTAGCCTAAGTTACTCCTTATATCATCAGCTACCTATGAGTGAAAGTCCCGTCAAAATCAGTCCAGACCTTCCAGAGATTAGCCGGAACAAACAGATAGAAAAATTGTAAAAAATGTTATTTTGGTGTATGTACCGTATATAATATATTCGTATGCATGTAGTAAAAAGAGGCTATTTCAATATTACAAACAGACACTCCAATTTTATTTATATGTATAGATTTATAAACATTTACTAAAAGCAAATGTTTAAAGCTTCGTTTATCCACTATTACCATGTAATTCGAATATTTGAATTTTGCAGACAATTACGAGTTACCACAAAATTAAGCAATTGATAAAAATTCAAACGAAACTCATGAGGTCATTACTTTTCGAGTTAGCATACTAACAAGGCGATAACAGTTATTTTGCGTTACGTTTTAGAAAATTAATGGATTAATAATTTGTTAATTCATTATTTTGTATCAACATGGGCGGCAATACTTACAGTATTGTATATACGGATCTCAGAAGCCGCTTAGCACTAAGGTCGTCTCATCTTAATATTACCGTGAAATCTACCAGCACTGGTAAAATTTACCGCTTTTAAGCTTAGAATTATCAAACTATAGGACCATTCTAAGAATTTACATATAACATTTTCTTTACTCTTCTAATTATTTTTTCTATTTTCCAAGATAAACAACCATTGTCTCCATTGTATAATAATATCGATAATATTTTGTATTACCGGTTAATTTGGCTGAAGCGCATTAGGAATAAATACAGAAGAACTGTCGGTCGATTTAATGTTATTAAGCTAAAAAATAATAGTTTTAAAAAACTAACAAAATACGCTTTTATAGAAAATCTAACTAAAAAATAGAAAATAAATATTAATAAATTTAAATTAAAAATAGTGTAAGAAAAAATGATTTTATTNGATAATATTTTGTATTACCGGTTAATTTGGCTGAAGCGCATTAGGAATAAATACAGAAGAACTGTCGGTCGATTTAATGTTATTAAGCTAAAAAATAATAGTTTTAAAAAACTAACAAAATACGCTTTTATAGAAAATCTAACTAAAAAATAGAAAATAAATATTAATAAATTTAAATTAAAAATAGTGTAAGAAAAAAATTATTTTATTGTAAAAAAAAGCGTGGACTGCTTTTGAGGATATTATCAAAATAACCCTTCTACTCATATCTGTTCATAAAAGCGTGTTTCTTTCTATAAAAGCGTGGTAGAGTTGACATTGTTATTTATATTTGACATTCAACAAGTGTGATATACTGACATCTAAGTTGAAATAAATGATATTGAATTTACGTATTTTTTTTGTTTTTTTAAACTGTTATTTATTTTACATTTTTAGTTAAATTTCAAATTACTCAATTTTTTTAAATTTTTTTTTTAAATTTTGTATTGTCATCGTTCCTTAATAAGTATACCAAATTTCGAGTTAATCCGACGTTTTGCAGGGGATCAAAATCATGTTCAAAGATTCCGTTACATACGTCCGAAGCTAATAAAAGCGTATTAAAAAGAAACCTGACTCTCTCGTGTACAAACTCATCCCAAGTGTACATTTAACGAAGCAGATGCGAAGCTAATTGTTTGTCATTGTTATAAACGCCTTTCATTTAACATTGGCTTATATTTAAAACGTACGTGTCCTCCCCCGTCAGGTATTTCGGGAGGAGGGGGGAGGAAGGGGGAGGATGGGGGAGTAGGGGGGAGATTAATTCGTCTAACGTCGTCGAAATTGTGTGAATGCTGTTTTTTTTAAGATTGGACAATTTTAGGATATTGTCAGTTTAAATTATGTAACCGTTCTCACTTTCGGCATGTAATGTAAAGTCATTGCTTCACCATTTCAGAATACAGTGTGCTTAGTGCGAGTTTTTTAACGTTCTCGATAGCGTAAAAGTTAACTCGAATTTGTTTGAATGAAAAAAAGTTTGTATGCAGTTGGAACATTAGCCTATGTTTGCTGCTAGGGGCGCTGTTTCAACTGCTGTTCCACTCTTTTTTTTTACTATAAAATCATATTTTCTTACACTATTTTTAATTCAAATTTATTAAAATTTATTTTCAATTTTTTAGTTGCATTTTCTATAAAAGCGTATTTTCTTGTTTTTTTAAACTATTATTTATTTATCATTCAATATTTTTTTAAATATTGAATTTTTATCTGTCCTTAATAAGTATACCAAATTTCGAGTTAATCCGACGTTTTGAAGGGGGTCAAAATCATGTTCAAAGATTCCGTTACAAACATACATACGTCTGAAGCTAATAAAAGCGTATAAAATATATCTAGTCATATTGTATTTGCATCGAATGTAACAGAGTCCCGAGTGAATTCACGTCATTCTCTCTGTATAAATATCAGGTATGGGAAGGCAAACGTATGTTTGTTCATACGTTATCTTCACGCTCATAGGTGAGACTGACTCACCCGGTACAAATACCGATACAATTACTAAGTATTTCTGCGATCTAAGTATCGGAATAGGCATTTAATATTAAGTGTTATATTGAATTGTAATTATATTAACCGCTCAAACTCTAACATATTTTATACGAATGATAAAGATACAGTAACAGCCAATAATAATACAGCCGAACCGATTTGCCTATCGCTGAAGATTTTTGAGTCTTGTTTATTGAAAACATTTGTCAAAAATTAAGTCGTCGTGGCCTAAAGGATAACACGTCCGGTGCATTCGTATCTACCGATGCAACGGTGTTCAAATCCCGCTGGCGGGTACCAATTTTTCTAATGAAATACGTACTTAACAAATGTTCACGAGTGATTTCCACGGTGAATGAATAACATCGTGTTATAAAAATCAAACCCGCAAAATTATAATTTGCTTAATTACTGGTGGTAGGACGTCTTGTGAGTCCGCACGGGTATGTAACACCACCACCCTGCCTATTTCTGCTGTAAAGCTGTAATGCGTTTCGGTTTGAAGGGTGGGGCAGCCGTTGTAACTATACTTGAGACCTTAGAACTTGTATGTCAAGGTGGGTGGCGGCATTGTAGATGTCTATGGGCTCCGTTACCATTTAACATCCGGTGGGCTGTGAGTTCGTCCACACACCTAAGTAATAAAAAATAAATAAAAAATTGCGCTCAAGAAACACATATAGGAAAAGTGCATCTAAGAGCTACATCTATTCAAGATAGTCAAGCTTCTAATTTCCGAGTTATGACTATTATTATCACACTAAAACATTCGGTCTAAATACGTGCCTATAGTCTTATACAAGTAATGACAGCGGCGGAACACGCGGCAAGTCAAGCGTGAAGCGATAATACCCTTGCCTTGACAACTAAACGAGTAATAAGACCTACGTGTCTTTATTGATAGCTCGGTAATGAAATGCACGAACAGTACATTTTGTATAGTTTGAATGCGAAACAAATAAAACTTTATTTGAGTATTAAAATATAAGACTGTAACAAATTTGATGGCATCAAATTGATGGTAACAAGATCTGACGGGCGACATCTATATTAACCACTAGCTGTACCCGTCCGCTTCGCTGGGCATTTAAAATTAACATTATTATTTGTCACCCCCACAAAGATTCTCATCATTAACGCCCCCGCAACTGGTGTAGGGAGTCCAACACACATATAAATATTAGCCTATCCATTAAGTACATTTATTTTCTACATAGATACCAAGTTTCAAGTCAATCGGATGCATGGTTCACTATTTATAACGGAACATCCGTAAAAATTACTGTAGATTTATATATTAGTGTAGATATAGATTTTGTACGAGCAAGCAGGGAAAAAGCTGCTTTGTTGGGCCATTGATCATCAGGATGAACGATGGGCGAACGACTCAGCTGGTGGGAAGTGGTTACCGGAGCACATAGACCTCATAATTTTACGCGATTCACCTTGAAACATGACCTGTCTCTTGAAGAGACTTGAAGTCTTGTATTTCATAACGATTGTTCCCCTGAAACGCACATTTTCGCTTAGATGGGTGGACGAGCTCACAGCCCACGTGGTGTTAAGTGGTTATTGGACATATACATCTACGACATCCAATAGACATCTACGACCTAAATGCTCCACCCACCTTGAGATATAAGTTCTAAGATCTCAGTATAGTTACAACGGCTGCCCCGCCCTTCAAACCGAAACGCATTACTGCTTCACGGCAGAAATAGGCAGGGTGGTGATACCTACCCGCGCGGACTCACAAGACGTCGTACCACCAGTAATTACGCAAATTATTATTTTTCGGGTAAAAAACCCGAATGGTGGTAGTAACTACCCGTGTTCTCAGAATACGCCCCACTATTAATAAAAGGTGTGGTGTTGTTTTGCTGTTTAGTTACAGAAGAGATATAGAGATAAAATCGGTCATACCCTCGCGTGGTCCAACCTTATCTCGGTGAAAACATACAACCATTAGTGGTTCGGTCCGCGAGAGATTTAGATAAGCGTTATCTGGGATCAATCGAGGATCCTGGCTGTATGTATCCTTGACGGGGAACGATTTAAGTTGTAAGCTTAATTTGAAAACTGCTGACATCGAAAATAAATTTGCAATTTTTTATTTTAGTTACTTGTTAAACGCACGCACTTGTTAATTGGGGTTTCAGTAAGTAAGATCAGTCCAGCACATGGGGATTCGTCCACGAGATCTCTTACCATTGACCCTACCCTGAACAACAAGTTTCTCGATAGACTCTGCTGGCCGTCGCGATACGTGTCCAAAATATCGAAGAATCCTGGATTGCACTGTTGACGACAACCTTTGAGAGATATTTAGTTCTTTTAGGATCGAGGCGTAGCTACAGTAAGTAACTACTCAGCATCAAATGGGTCGTGTGCTAGTCTGTCTACAAGAGCAAAAAACGATAAGGCTATTAGTAGACGACGCTTAATTCCAAGTAAGATTCGGCTCTAGTGTTAGAGGCCCTTCCTTAAGGGAGTATTATGGTATAAGAGAACAACGCTTCAAACCATCTAACGTTTCAAACCGGAACGAACGGTGGCTCTGATGGCGACCGAAATACGCAGGACCATGGCACCAGCGTGTGGTAAATATTAAACCATAAACGAATCGCGACCGACCTGAACGCAAACACGACTTCATCAAATAGCGTTTATACGACAATAAACGTTTCCGCATTAAAACAGCGCGCAACTATAAAACCGAAAACGCGGAAATCTAGATTACCGGTCGAACAATAAAACAAAGGCCTAGGACCCGGGGCCCGCGAGCTGTTAAAACTTTACGCCCCTTTGTGAGTGGAGGCTGTATCATGTGACCGCCGCGATAAAAACAAGTCATTCGTTACCGGTGTGCTTTATGAATATGCGAAATCAATTTCCTAGTTGACTACTCGGTGGAAGTTCGGGTTATTGTATTGTTCATCTAGACTAGCTGGAATTAAAGTCCTAATAGTATGGTCGGAACGGTGATATCCACTAGTGCCGCACAACATAACGCCCTATCACCAGTAAATGCTGATTAAGTCTCTATGTTGCCCAGAAAAAGCGGTTGCCCATTTTTCCAATAAACCTAGTTAGACATAATATAATAAAAACATCTAAAAAAGGGGTGGGAGGAAAAAAGAACTAAGATAGCACGACCCGGAGGGAGCTTGTTGCCGGGTGCCATACCTGCAGCCGATCCAAGCCTTTTTACTAAATATATCTATGTATATATTATGTCGATGGAGTATTGGAACTGGTGCACGCATACCGAAACTCCCCCCGTTACCTCTCTCGGCATAATTTCACCACTGCCTTCATGACAGGGAGCCCATGTTCGGGCAGTAGGGTTCGGCCTGAGGCCCGCTCCGTGCGCTCGCAAGGGAGTACGACGACGACGTAGTTAGTCCAATAAACTCATTAGACGACATCCACTAGAAGGGACAGTTACTATTCCAGATCCACGTCCATTTCCGAAAGAGCGGAATTCATGAGGAGCTTGTTCGCAACGCTACCGACGCGTGAAGCCTATCTATGTATAGTTCAATAGACACTTGCCGTTGTCGCCTCGTAGTGAAGATAAAACTCAAGTCTGCACCTTGACCCGGTTCCCTGCAGTAATTGTTAGTGTCGCTAGGTGCCGGCTAAGCGAATATAAGTACACTACGGTTAGATTAATTTATACCTATTTCTGGTTGTGTGGTGTCGGACTAAAACACTGTAACTTCGTCTCTTGCGTCACTTCAAGATATGTCATAGGCGACGAAGAAATTTACAAAAGAATGAGTTATTTTTTTATGTTTTAGATATGTAAACGAGAATACAGTTTTATTGATGGTGTACAAAACAATCATTCAATTTGTGTCTTGAAAAAGAGATCATGTACTTTCGCTTTCAAAAAATCAACTAAACGAAAAGGGCTATGGCTCACTTGGTGTTAAGTGGTTACTGGACCCCATAGACATCTACAATGTAAATGCGCCACCCACCTTGAGATATAAGTTCTAAGATCTCAGTAGGTATAGTTACAACGGCTGCCCCATCCTTCAAAGCGAAACGCATTACAGCTTCACGGCAGAAATAGGCAGGGTGGTGGTACCTACCCGTGCGGACTCACAAGAGATCTTACCACTAGTAAATTCATAGTTTATTCTAAAGCTGAAATATAAGTGTCAGAAATGATCTCCAAAGACGTACTGTGAGAATATTAGAATTTGTTCACTAGTATATTAATTAATAAAAATCTTAATAACAATTCATGATTACCTCATCAAACGAAGCTGGCACGTAATTCGTTGAACATAAAATGAGCACTTGAATGAAATTCACCAACACTAAGTATGATTTCATTATGAATTATTCATTTTAATACAATCGACTCGTCGATAATCAAAAGGCCGCGTGAGATTTAATTGATTTTGTTTATTAGAACCGTGTCATAAAGACAAGACGCTCCGACGGACTCTGTTGCGGGGTAGTTTTTCATTCACCGACACGATTACGACAAATCGTCGACTTTTAGACACGACGATATCGGGTCATATCAATCTACGTATCTAAGCCATTCACAGACCGACACGATCCTTATTTAACGTAGAAAACGAAATTACTTGTAAAACAAAGACAATAAGAAATAGTCCAATTATATTTTTTTGTGTGTGGTTTACAATATGCAATCAACACATATTACGCGGTTTTTTTTCCGCCAATATTTTAATAAATAGAGAATTAAAATATCAATCGAATTAAAATCGCCAAGAACACTGTTACGAACCAAACTCGAGTGGAGAAACAAACACTATTTTCATCACGACTTTACCTAAATTGGGCGTATGTGTTTTTTTTTAAATGTCAGCTAATTACTTTACACTCTATCGGGTATGTGCACTTGTACAGTTATTATTTACGCTCTGTATACCGAATGTAATTATTGTTCTATATCATCGAAACAGGTTATATGGTTTTTGGGCACGAATGGTGGATTTTTCATTTTAGCGTCGATAATGATTTTTCACGGCAACCGTCTATTTCACTTCACTTGTAAACTAAAAAAATTCAAACCACAATTCGAACGACAAACAAACTTTCAAAATTCGAATGAATTCGAAAATTTAATCGTTGTTATTCTCGATTCTTTATTTGAATTTTTAACGTTCTTTTCGATGTATCTAGAACGTTTTCGAACGATGGTGCGAGATGTACTGGATGCTGGAGTCATTACGTACCGTGTCGCTAGAGTTACATGAACGATGCAGTTTTCAAAACATTCAAGCACCTGCAAGACATTATTATGACTAGTCGTAGAGATGGTTCGACTTGAGAACAATGGATATGTAACGCTGTGATTTCTTAGAAGACGTATAGATTCGTATTTCCCTACTCGACAAAGCGAGCACAAATCTGATGACCGTGAGCATTCATGAACACAAATGAACTAATTGTAAAGATATGCTTTAGAACTCAACTCCAATGATAACATTGAGGTCCATTCTTAGCTAAGAAGACCACATGAAAACCTTTGAGACGACACGAGGTCAAAACAAACCGGACCCCGAATGGAGAGGAGACATTTCACAAAGACTTCGACAAAGGATCAAACCGGAATCTGCTACAGTAGATAGATACATAGGGCCACTAACCACCAGACCAAGAAGTCTACCCCTGGTTTGGTGGTTATCACCTCATATCTCGGAATACGATAATCCCATTTGCATTCCAATAATGAGTCTTTTACTCAAACTCAGGGTTTCTTAGTGACCCAAACAGTGCCACTGAAAATGATAGATATTATATGACTATAAGGTGCTAAATCCATTGATAACGTATCGCGGTTAAGTCGTTTCGTAATCGCGTCGCTATGATCATTGGATCAATGTCAAACGGTGCGATTATGATGTGTCTTGATCATTGTTAGTGAGGAAGGTCGTGAGAATCGTGTCTGCACATTAAATTATTAATAATTTACGAATTTTACGTTGTCCAAGAAAGAGTGACCAGACTCTTGCGACCCTTGTGACAATTGTGACGAAAACGAATTTATTTCTTCTTCATTTTTTCCCACAGCGCGTAATGACATTAATACTAGTTACTTTGGACCCATACACAAGAAACGTCAACCTTTTTTGGTAAGTCTTGGACTGGGAAATCAGTATAGGAATAAGTTCAGGAGCGAGGACATACGAGGACATATCGACAAGTAGTGGCTGAACCATATACTTGCCTGTTTATAGAGATATCGGAAAACAGTAGCAGAAATTCAAATGAAAATTATCTAATTTAAAAAGGGTAGCCAATACAAGCTCACAGGTAAGAATTAGCTATGATGAATGTCAATGAACTGATAAAATTTGTAGATAAAACAAAGACGCGAAGCCATAGGATTAAATATAAATAGTATTAAAATTTCAATAGACTAGGCCTATCTTATCCTGAATATTAAACACCAAGTCTAACAAATTGACCTACACAAGGGATAAAATTATTTTCTCATGTGCCCGGAAAAGATGAACATCAAAAAGAATAGAATCAACATGTCGTTCTTCTTCCCCTCCCGAATTTTCAATTAGATCAATCAGGTGACTTACTAACTTGGGCTTTTTTAACCACGAAATCAGAAAATCATTGTATTTTTATTTTAAGAAAAATAATAATGTTAAATCACTAAGCTCCTTACCTCGTGATTAATAAAGGTTATTAGAATAATAAAACTATTAAAATGAAATACAATAATCATAACAAATCGATCGATGCATACAGTACGATTTTATCGCGCTTCGCTCCGCCATTTTGGTTAAGCGTTGACACACAACTGGCAATTGGCGGGAAATCGGCCATAACTCGGTCATGGCGCCTAAAAGTACCTACTGCGTTTCGTGTTCCGATGGCAAATTATGCGGGTATTAACGATAGGGTTGTGTATTTTTTTTTTCAAATCTTACTTTTGGTATCTCCTGCCAGTGTTCATAAAGTCATATGCATTTTTATTAATTTGACAGCCTCTACAATTTTCGCTCACTAGGACATCTAAACCTATTGCACATCTGCCTTATATATAAACCATCCTCATTTCCGAAGCATCATATATTCTGAAGGATTGAAAAGCTGTTATCTAAGGTACAAGACAGTCAGTTGAAGTTGCCATGGCCTAACGAATAAAACGTCCGGTGCATTCTTAACGGGCGAGGCGACAGTACCAGGACATTACCAGGGTTCAAATATCGCAAGCAGATACCAATTTTTCTAATGAAATACGAATTCGACACATGTTCACGAGGACTTCAACGGCGAAGGAAGAATATTGTGGAATGAAAATGAAATCCGCAAAAAATAATAATTTGCGTGGTTACTGGTAGTAGATAGAGCGTCTTATGAGCTCGCACGAGTAGGTACCATCACTCGTGCCTGTGTCGGCCATGATGCAGTAACGCGTTTCGGTCTGAAGGGTGAGGCTACCGATGTTCTGTAAACTGACTTAGACTTAGAATGATGTCTTAAGTTGGGAGCGACATTTACGTTGTCGATGTCTATAGGCTCCGGTAGTCCCATAACACTGGAAGGGCAGTGAGCTCATTCATGCATCTACACAATAAAAAATCTATATAAGATTATTAGTGAAAAAATGGTAAAAACATTTCCTTGATCCCTAAAAACATTTCCTTGACAAGGTCATCAGGCGTCGACATTTCTGAACGAAAACTTTATCTATGGAAAAGCCCGTGACGTCATGTTCCTTGATGCAAAAATTCCAGTCTTTAATCTAGGCAACCCTAATCTGATGACCTAGGAACCTTCGACAGATGCAGGTGATGGTACATACATAAACAAGACAACAGAGTTATAAAATCTTAACTTAGACGTTAAAACGTGTATTTCAAGTTATCTTAAGTACGCTGACAATCACTGGACGACTTGAAATATGATGACATGCGCATTAAAATACCAGATTTATTAGGAGGAAATAACCTCCACACCAATCCCATCATCCTGGCTCTTTCTATAGCGAAATGGTCGTAGGTCCCTGTTTGAAGGGTGGGGCAGCTGTTTGTGCAACTAAAACTCACAGGTCTTATCTGTTGAGCCCGTGAGCTCACCTGCCCGTCCGGGAGTAGCTAGAACAGTCCCTTTTTTTTTCGGGCCGGGGCCGAACCTCCGACGGGATCCCCGGACCTAGGGGGCGCGCAGGGTATGTGGGACTTGACGATCTGCAAGGTGTTGGGAGCAGACCCAAGGAATTTTAGGGCCCCTGCACTTTTACACCCGACGTCCGATCTCCGTCTGCGGTCAGAACGCGGTCAGAGTAGGGGGGTTCCCGCGGTCAACACTACAAGCAGACACGCTGCGCCACCCCGAGGACGCCCCAGTCCCTTAGGCTCACAGCGAATAGATAGGTTAGATAAGAAAAAAGATTTTACGTCTCGAAGCGAAGGAGACTGCTAGCTCATCCTTCCTTATAGAGCAATTCGTATAGTTTTTTTCGAGCACGGTCACCGTGGTGTGTGTGACCTTGCATACGTCACAGAGCTACTTGCGTGTTTATCGTTTGCGAAAAGACGGTAGTCTGCTCAATTCTGCTCAGGTACATTTTAATGGTTAATCTTTCTGATAGGCAATAAATATACAGTAGGAATGAGCTACCTTGAGAATCAGGATATCAGTATAGGACGTTGGCGACAAATAATAGTAGTATTTTATTGCATAGTAATGTTATTAAAACATTTCATTTTACTGAAGTAATTATGTCGATTTCGGTGTGTGTGTGTGTGTGTGTGTGTGTGTGTGTGTGTGTGTGTGTGTGTGTGTGTGTGTGTGTGTGTGTGTGTGTGTGTGTGTGTGTGTGTGTNCAATAAGTACAGAAACCACCACACGACGGTAACGTGTTGCGCAACGGTTTACGCAAGCGACCGCCAGAGGGCACGATTGTTCGTTTCTCTGCGGCCGCAAAAACAAAAATATTTGGCTTTTGACATTATTCCTAAACGCGTCCATTGTTTGTTCATTTTCTCCCGAGACTATGTGAAACACAGTAAGGTTACTTTGAACATGACAAAATATGATAATGTTTTTGCGGTAATATATTATAATCTAGAGTCGCGTGGGTATTGCGTGTTGAGAAGCGCGCAACGAATGATTTCGAAATAATAAATAAATAAAATTCTCTTTTGACTCGTGTTGTGTTCCGCGGATTCGCTCGAATTCAATTTATATACAAAGAAACGCTTTTTTTAAACTACATAATTTTGCAATGATATTTACAGAACACAAATAGAAATAAAAAAACTTCACTTCCTGAGTTATAACTTATTCGTATAGCAAGTACTCCAATGCAATAGCTTAACATTTTAAAACTATGCATCTACTTCAACGGATTAGCTATGTGTTTATCGCTTTATTTGAAGAAATTTCAAGTTTAATTCTTTTTTTTTTTAAAGTTCATAGTTGAACAAGCGCTCTGTCCACCTGGTGTTAAATGGCTATCCGAAACTCACAATGCAATCTAACTAATTTATGTGTATTATCTATGACGTAATCTACTTTGAGGCAAGATCATGAATATCAATTACTTTGCATTCTATAACTTTATCATTAGACGATAATCAACGGAGGTTATCCGACCGTGATCAATATAGCTGCGTAACTAACGTGTGATCAATGGAGGACATTTCAAAAAGGCTCGCGACAAGTAAAGTCACCTTTCTTCCTTTAAAATATCTACTTTTTTTTTTATTGCTTAGATAGGTGGACGAGCTCACAGCCCGCCTGGTGTTAAGTGGTTACTGGAGCCCATAGACTTCTACAACGTAAATGCACCACCCACCTTGAGATATAAGTTCTAAGGTCTCAAGTATAGTTACAACGGCTGGCCTGTCCTTCAAATCGAAACGCATCTTTCATCTACCACCACATTTCTATTCGCGCTAACTTAACATACCGACTCTCCGTATCTCGTGTGTTTTAGTGACGTCATCGGTATTGAAGCCTTCGCGGAACATGACAGTAAGTAGCCATACATTGTTTGGTTATAACGTCGAAACGGCACTTCATTCCCTAAACATTAGTCATTAGGAAAGGTGATAATCTGTCAACGACCTACCGACTTTTTATGTCCCCTAACGGAACCCCATATGCGGTGGTTGAAGGCACACACACACACACACATTTGTTATGTATAATTGGTGGTATTGTGGTATATAACGTGCTTTTATGGAAGAGCGGAGTCTCCTAGCAAAGGCTTGCACGCTTAAAAGGAGACTCCAATCATAATATTTTGTATTTCTTTTGTACCGACGACAGACCTGATCATACATCGCAATCTTGGCTCGTGGGCATCAGCAATGGAACCTTTGCCTACATTGTAGAACTCACGTAAATATTCCAAGAAACACGACACGTTTTGCTACAACAAAATTCTAATTCATCTAAATCTAAGGCTTGCTTAAAAGACAATTTTTTTTACAATATTTTTGTTGTACGAAGTTCCTTATAGTACGAAGTGGAGGGGTACCCTAACCGGGAAAAAACGTCCGTAACGTAAGATTTTTATTAATAATGTACACAGTGTACGATTTAACTTTGTAATAACGTACAAATTAGTAATGCACACAGTGTACCACTTAACTTTGTAATAACGTACAAAAAATAACATATATTTCTTTTATTTTTATCAATAAAAAAATCATAATAAAAAATGTGTACCCGAATGATTATTTTCTTTATACCTCGAATAGAACTTAAAATTAATATTTTTATGATAAGGAACTTCGTTACTATCCGGTGTCCCACGACACCACAATTTTTTTTATTACCCTTATAGGCAGACGAGCATACGGCCCACCTGATGGTGAATGGTAACAGTAGCCCATGGACTTCAGCAATGCCAGGGGCAGAGGCAAGCCGTTGTCTACAATTACAACGAGTATCTATCTCTACGATTCGATAGCACCTCGGAAATAATAATCTTTTTTAATGCTTCAACGGGTGCACAAGCAAACGACTCATCTGATGTTAATCGCATTGAAGATTCAGATATAATATCGAAACTATTCTTAATTATATACCATATAGCTAAGCCTAGGTTCGACTGTGTTTTATCTCTTTCGGTCGTAATGTAAACTTTACGCGTCACAGAATCCAAGAAAGGATTTTTTTTCACGCACGTTTTGTGTACCGGAAACACTCATTGCAGATAAGAACAAGTGTCTACGGACTTTAAGTAGAACTTTAAGTGACTTTTACCGGTAATTGAACCTGTACCACGACATACAGTAGGTCGGATGACAACTAAACCAATTTAGATATTTGGAGCTCTCAAAGCGGCAGAAGCACGGCAGAACATAAACAGCCATGATTAGGAAACGACCCTTCAGTCGAATTAAGCTCGAATTAACGAAAGCTTCGTGGTCACGGAATGCGCTTTGACAGCTATAAACCTCAAGCTCTTGCGTTACAATGGTCGATGACCCGGGCGAGCACGCGACAGCTTGTCGAAAATTGGATCAAAACGTAACTTAATCCATTTTATGATAAACGAAATGATTAAACAAGAGGTCCCCTGTCATCTCTATATATTGCCGTGGCTTAAAGGATAAGACGTCCGGTGCATTCGTATCTAGCAATGCACCGGTGTTAGAATCCCGCAGGCGGGTATCAATTTTTCTAATGAAATACGTACTCGACAAACATTCACGATTGACTTCCACGGTGAAGAAATAGCATTGTGTAATAAAAATGAAACCCGCAAAATTATAATTTGCGTAATTACTGGTGGTAGAACCTCTTGTGAGTCCGCGCGGGTAGGTACCACCGCCCCGCCTATTTCTGCCGTGAAGCAGTAATGTGTTTCGGTTTGAAGGGTGGGGCAGCCGTTTTAACTATACTGAGACCTTAGAACTCATATCTCAAGGTGGGTGGCGGCATTTACGTTGTAGATGTCTATGGGCTCCAGTAACCACTTAACACCCGATGGGCTGTGAGCTCGTCCACCCATCTAAGCAATAAAAAAAATATAAGTTAACGAATTGGATTTGCGCTCTATAGAGAACTCTCCGTTTACTTATAATTCCACAAAATATTTCTCGATCGCGCAATGAGTGTGCTTAGTGCGGGTTTTTTAAGGTTCTCGATAGCGTAAAAGTTAACTCAAATTTGTAGGCAGTTGGAACAGCGCCCCTAGCGGCAAACGTAGGCAAACGTTCCGATTCCATACAAATTTGAGTTAACTTTTACGCTATCGAGAACGTTAAAAAACTCGCACCGAGCACACTGTTCACGGCCCGTATCGAAACATATTATTAAACGGTAGCACGATCTTTAGGTGGAGGACGGTCACTGTTTTTATTTTCTTTTTCCCTACCTATGCTGATAGCTTTGAGAGGCTATTTCAGCTTCTCCTTGACGTGTAGGTGAGCTCACGGTGCTCTAACCGGGAGTGTTGCTAACACTGGCCCTAGCAAGAGCAGTGCTTCGCAGAATCTACCACCGGAGACTGAGAAGACCCGGCGAGAAACTCACTGTCGGTCATGGACGTTGACAACGCGAAGGAGTCAGCCCGGTCGGGACTCACCGAAAAAGGACTCTTTACGACCTTACCCGCTGCCTCCGAGAGCCGACAGGTAGAATTAACAAGCAAACAGATATGTTTTAACGTGTAACAATAGAGGACCACCCACGAGCCTGCCGCGCGGACGAACAAACAACGGTTTTTAGGTTTTCTGAGTCATTATTCATTCGGTTAGTGCTTTATGCGATCATTAGAGAATTTAACTCGGCGTAACGTACAAACGCTTGATTGGGCCGATTTGATTGGCGAATTTCTGGTGGTAGGGCGCCTTGTGGGTCCGCACTAGTTGGTTTTTTTTTAATTCATACATGGGCGGATGAGCTCACAGCCCACCTGATGTTAAGTGGTTACCGGAGCCCATAGACGTGAGTTGTTGTGAGATGTGAGCTGTAAGGTCTCAAGTACAGTTACAACAGCTGCCCAACCCTTCAAACCGAAACGCATTACTGTTTCACGGCAGAAATATGAAAAAAAATACAGCAATTTTTTTTTTTTTATTGTCTTTGTAGGCAGACGAGCGTACGGCCCACCTGATTGTAAGTGGTCACCTTCGCTCATGGACGTCAACAATGCCAGGGCCAGAGCCAAGCCGCTGCCTACCATTAAGTTGCTTGTTTAAATAAAATAAAAAATTAGGCTGAGGATATGCTCTTAAACAAAATAAAATCCAAAATCGCTATAAACCGTAGCGTACCATTTAATACTTTGGTGTTAAGCAAATGGTAAAATCACGTGACTTGCACGTGATTATCGTCATTAATATTTTCCGAAAATCTCATAATCGCTGGTTGACTATTACAATGAACAATAGATTACAATACGGTACAAAACTTTTTTCTCTCATTCATTTTAATTTTATAAATGTTTACAGGAATATTACAGATGAAAGATATTACGTACACACGTAAAAGAAAAAATCAGAAAAAGTAGACTTTATTTTGATTAAAAAAAAATTACAGACTTTATGGTTCGGATGTCAGTGCATTTCATTTAAAAATAAAAAAAATATTACACATCATAGAATATACGGTACAGTTGCGACAGAAGCTCCACGTTATTTAAATTCATTTGAATCACAATGACTCCGGTGTATTTACTTGGTAATGTCGCTTTTCGTCGCCGAGGTTAACTAGGGTTAGGTTACGAAACATGAAATGTGGCTACTCGCTTTCAAGATGCCTTATCGGCTGTTTGAGTGAAAGCTAATGGCGCCTTTTTTTTTTTGGAACGCCATTTTAAATTTAGATTCGATGGTTTTTTTGGAACATTTTTTAAATTATTTCTTTTTTGTTTTTGAAGTATGGTATTACGCGAGTATTTGAAAACGGTAATTTTAATTTGTCAAAATTGGTATTTTAAAATAACGTTTAGAAATTTGTTTTCAATTCTAAACTATGGATATTCTAAAAGCGATTTTTTTTGCACATGAGGCTTGAAAACGTTAAAAACATGTAGATACATTCACTAAAATGATTTGATTTCTTGCAATTAAAACAGAAAATGTTATATATAAATTAAAAGTCACTGCCACCACCTCAATACCTACACTGCAGTGTGTAAACTGCAAATCCGAGAACTTAACATTCTAGTGTCATATTTCAAGTGGCAATCGCTTTTAGCTAGCTAGCTACAATGTTGGAGGCAATTCACAAACAAATTAAAACATGTCTTCAATTTATTTATGCCAACATCAATTCTAAATAATTAATGACGTATTTGCGCTCGTTAATTACCTATATCCTTGACACTATAATTTTTGTTTCTAAAAAAATTACCTAATATATCGCCTTATATACTAGCAACACAGCAAACACAAGAAGGCTGGTTAATAATTATAACAAAAAAAAAAAAAACGTGTGACACTTGACAGGTGTTTAGGCGCGAAGCCCGCATTCTTTTTTCGAAAAACTCATCATTGGAACAGTCTCATTCCGGTCACGTTCCGGCGGTAAGAAATGTCATTTCTAAATTGAGCCCTAATAGTTTACACGGGCAGCGCTTCGTTCATAGAACGCGGCACAGGTGACGCGGTTCAAGATTAATTTGGCGTACGGTGGCACGAGTTTGAATTGTACGTACGCGAGCAGAATGAAGGCAACGGTTATGTAAAGGTTCATTCATACAGAACGAACGTCACAGTTGCGACACATGAATTATTGTGAAGCATTCGAATGTTTGAAAAAAAAAAAAAACGTTTAGTGTTGCTAACGCGTTGCCAACATCACGGGTTTACAGGATTGCCAACAAAAAAAAATATTATCCGATTACGTCGCCAAAACCAATAATGAAGAGTACCTATCTACATCAATAACGGCATATGTATTTCGTATCTCGTGTGATCACAACCTTATTTTGAGTTCGAATAGGGGATGCGGGATATTTTATTTGCATGTAAATTGTTAAGGTAACAGATAAATACATCAGCTGTAGCGACATTGATGATTGAGGAACAAAACGTTGGACAAAAAGGCTTGACTCGTTAACGATAATACTCCTCATCTACAATTTTTTTTTAATAAATATTTACTAACAATCACCCCACGTTAACTGGTCCCGTTGTAAGTTCGTAAAGAACTTGTGTTACAGGTACCAGATAACGTAAATAAATGTAATATTTTTATTATACACATACATATATTTAATATACATCCATAACCCTGGAAAAGACATTTTTATATGTATCATACAAATATCTTCCCTTGGCGGGATTCGAACCCGCGACCCCCTTGTGTAGTGACCATGTCACTTACCACTACACCAGACGGCCGTTCTCTAGACTCTGAAGAGTACTTTAGTGCGGGGCTGTTCAGTAATAATCTCTATATAAACTCAAGATAAATGATATAAAACTGGTTCAGTTAATTCCCGTAGTCGGTGTCGTACCGCGACGTCTGCTCGTGTTGACTCAGATGCGTTCTGTTGACACGGCGGCGCCACAACCTGCGGACCTCGTCTATATATACGATGATGAGAGGGTGGTGGTGACTTGACGATGTGAGAGAGAGACGGCGATGGTCCCCGCAAGAGATATCATTTTGACAGATTTGTTTTTACACGTAAGACGTAAATCAAACTGTGCGATTTTGTTATTAAAAATAATAATAAAATGGTGGACGAGCTCACAGCCCACCCGGTGTTAAGTGGTTACTGGAGCCCATAGACATCTACAACGTAAATGTAACATACACCTTGAGATATCAGTTCTAAGGTCTCAGTATTGTCACAACGGCTGCCCCACCCTTCAAACCGAAACGCATTACTGCTTCACGGCAGAAATGGGCGGGACGGTGGTACCTACCCGTGCGGACTCACAAGAGGTCCTACCACCAGTGAAAGATGTAAATGACTTGGAATCGAACTCTGGCGCTGGGATACAATAGCAACCTCCTAACTACAAGATCGATCGTAATAAATATATTATCCAACGAACAATTGAAACTGAAACAGCGAAACATTAAAATTCAGCTGACCTAAAAACACAACTGTAAGTGACCCCGCTTCGAATCTGAATAACAAATATAAAAATATATATATATATATTCAGGTCACTCACTGTATTACCAAATGTATGAATTGAAAGTGCTGAAAAAATATACCTGCTACATAAATATATCTTGTATGTTGTGTATTCGAAAACTCACTCGTAAGCTCACCTAGTGCAAGTGGGTACTGGAGTCCATAGGCATCACTACGCAAATCCGCATCTTGAAGAAGCATGACAATGAAATTTTTTTTTATTTTTTTTTTATTACCCTTATAGGCATACGAGCATACGGCCCACCTGATGGTGAATGGTTACCGTCGCCCATGGACTTCAGCAATGCCAGGGGCAGAGCCAAGCCGCTGCCTACCGCTTAATACTCTCCACAAGCCTCTTTTAAAGAAGGACATGTCAGTAGTGCTCGGGAAACACCGTGGAGGGGAGCTCATTCCATAGCCGGATGGTACGTGGCAAAAAAGACCTCTGGAAACGCACTGTCGATGAACGCAGCGGTTCCAGACGATATGGATGAACTCTGCTCCGATGGCGGGTGGTGCGATGATAAAAAGAAGATGAGGGGATCATCTCAAACAATTCCTCAGAGCACTCCCCATGGAAAATACGGTACAAAATACAGAGGGAACCGAAGTCCAATTTTTATTGCTGTCCCATTATTCCAACAGCTACGAATGACTAATACGCGGCAGAAATAGGCAGGGTAGTTGCTGTGGATTAATTTACCTAAGCCATTACCGTTAGTGACTTTTTTTTTATTTTTTATTTTTTTTATTGCTTAGGTGGGTGGACGAGCTCACAGCCCACCTGGTGTTAAGTGGTTACTGGAGCCCATAGACATCTACAATGTAAATGCGCCACCCACCTTGAGGTATAAGTTCTAAGGTCTCAGTATAGTTACAACGGCTACCCCACCCTTCAGACCGAAACGCATTACTGCTTTACGGCAGAAATAGGCGGGGTGGTGGTACCTACCCGTGCGGACTCACAAGAGGTCCTACCACCAGTGAATGTGTGAATGAAGTGAATCATTAATTAGTTACTTTTAAACTACCAGCTACCAGAAGAATAATACAATACAAATTACCTACTGAACAATAATGTGTATTAGTTCGAATCTGCCTTCACGTTATTACGAGAAATAAGTCGGTAGCCACTACTGTAATGAAATCGCTGTCGTCGACGGATTCCGTTTGTTTTATTAAAATGTTTAATATGCTATATTACTCGTATATGATTTACGCCGATTGATTTCGCGTATATTGACACAATGCTTGGTTGCTATCAATTACACGGATAAATAATAACTCATCTTTTTAAACTACAGAATCGACCTTACTAATGTGGTCTCGTGTTGGACTTGTGGAGGGTTTTTAAGGAATGAAGTTATTGAACACAACCCTATCGTCACCTTTTTTTGTTTAATTGCTTAGATGTGTGGACGAGCTCACAGCCCACCTGGTGTTAAGTGGTTACTGGAGCCCATAGACATCTACAACGTAAATGCGCCGCACACCTTGAGATATAAGTTCTAAGGTATCAGTATAGTTACAACGGCTGCCCTACCCTTCAAACCGAAACGCATTACTGCTTCACGGCATAAATAGGCAGGGTGGTGGTACCCACCCGCGCGGACTCACAAGAGGTCCTACCACCAGTACCACCTATGTGCCACTCACACATAAGAACGTTATCGTCAACCGTATTGGTTGTGGGGCACCGTCCAGAGCATGTCTCCGTTGGATCAGAGACAGTGTCGTTGGTTAGGGAGCGCGACCTACCATCGGGGGCTGCTATTTCTCAAAACTGAACTGAACAGAACAGATGACTTTTCGCAAGACTACAAACCGACCTCCAATAAGGCCTAATGTTGTCTAATTCTACCTTGAGTATTAAAAAGTGCGACAACTGCCGATCTAATATAAACTCATATGTATGTCATGTCTTAAGGTGAGTGGCATCATTGAAGTTACGATACCTATCGGGTTCATTAAACACTGAATAGCAGGCGGACTATTAACTTATATGTCCGTCAGCACGAAGATTCCAACTCGGAAAATTTGGTGCTTGGCAAAATCGAAATTTGTATTTAGGCCGCGCGACTGCGAGGATCAGTACGATGGAAGGACCAAATAGAGGCAGCTCTAGACGGTCCCATTACCAACTGATCAAGAAGGGCAGCGTCACGCGAGGAGTGGTGATATTTTGTGATGAGCACGATCACCTGAACTGATGACCACGAATATTCAGCTAAGAGTGGAAGTGACTTAGAATTAGGCAAATTAGTAATTCTATTTTAATTGAAATCGACTGTCAGATCGCAATGAGTATTGGGACTACCGCACCAAAATGTCCAGCTTCGATTTCACCGAATCCGCCGAGACTAAAGCTGTTTGGTGTTCGCTCTGAACGTATTCTCCTATCGCGTATGTGTGTCAACCATAATTTAAACATTTTTAAAAAACTCTTGACCTGGCTGGGTATGTATTTTGTATAGATTTGTGTTCCAGGTCACCCATCCCATTCTCGGTAGTACACAGTTTATCAGATTAAAATTAAACTTATGATAAAGTAAACCGAAATTCCATTAGCCGATAGTGTATCTGTTGCCATTTTCTAAGTAATCTCTTTAACGATCTAAGATTATATTAATCGTGATTTTAAGTAGGGGCTCTTTTATTTTTATAACAGTTTGTTTATATATTGTGAAACTAACATCAGAGTTGATGGGCAGATCAGGTAAACGGGTAAAGGTTCACTATGTTAGACGTGAATAGGTACATCCTTTCGAGACGATGAAAATCATCTTATTCACGCTTTTTTTTCCCCACCTCTTCGCTGGTAGCCTAAGAGACTATTCCAGTTACGGGTAGACGAGCTTACGGGCTCAACCTGAGAGAATTTGCTAACACTAGACCTAGCAAGAGCAGTGCAGAATCTACCACCGGATCGAAATCGCAATCAACTAAGAAGATGCGGCGAGAAACTCAGTGGGCTGGGCACATTATAGGATCGTGTAAGCCGAGTAGTGACTATTTGCAATGAATTCAATTTCCACTTCCAGACAAGTGACTAGGACGACTTGTATCCTTTGGTGAATTAATTTTATTTTCTGTCTATATTTAGCTAGTGGATGATTTTCGGTTTCGGGCAGAACTTCGGCTTCACATGATGAGAGTCATTAAAAAAGGCGTAAAGTTTCACAACAAACGCTCGTTACCAGTGCAAGCAGTGGAAATTATCAGAATATATTATCGTGTGTACACGCCCCGGCGATGTTTCTAGATAAAGGAGCGTGCCCGATAAGAATATAACGGTCCGAGTCAGGTACGCATTTAGTGAAACAGCGGGCGGTCATTAGTTAACACTAGAAAAAACAACTAAGTAGATGCTTAATAATTTTAAAAATAAATTAATTTAATCATTTTGAATAAATTGTCGGGATCCTATTTTATATTTAATCGATTAACGCTAATATAATTTAATAATAAATTTATTGCCCCGAATTAAAATCTGAATTTAATGGGGAAAATAGTATTTAATGAAAGAAATTTAAAAGGAATACCGGGAACAAGACGCGCTCGGTTCTTCGGCTACAAATTAGGATCCCCTGTGTTACGGGAATCGGTGACTGATATATAAACTTATATACCTTGAAATATATGTATATATAGAAATTAGGCACGAAAAAAGAAGCAAGAAAAAATACTTGTTTTTCCGATTTGAGAATCGAACCCAGGACCCTTGGCACGACAGTGAGTGGCTCTAATTAATGCACCACCGAGTCAGTCAAACGTAGTAGTCAAAAAAAAGTAGAAAAACTTTTTAATAACTACCATATAATACCGTAAAATAATAGGTAGAGGGGGAAGAGGTCGGCCAAAGAAGACATGGATGGAGTGTGTGAATGACGATATGAGAAAGAGAGGAGTGAGATGAGATGACGGCTGATAGCAGAGAATGGAAGAGAAAAATTAGCTGTGCCGACTCCACCTAGTGGGATAAGGCGGAGACAAAGAAGGAGACCGTATAATAACGCCCATCGACTTAATAATAAAATTGAGGTATAACTCCAATTATACTACCACTGCTGTAAATCTATAATCATGTCAATCCATCTATTTTAATAATTAAAAATTAGGAAGATTTTTTTTTCTACTAAATGAAGTATTTCTGAATAACTATTATCCTCACGTGACGGTATGGTATTGTGTGAGCTCGCCGCATTCCTGCCATATAGTCGTCATGCGTTCCTGTTTGAAGGGTGGGGGCATCGTTATTATAATTCAATCTCACTTCAGCCTCATTTCAGCTCACTTCAACCTCAATGTCTAAGGGTCTACGGACGAGCTCGTTAGGCAATCTTAAGAACACACGTTTCCCTAACCTTCAGTACATTGAAACGGTAAAAGGGTACGTAATGCTATTGCTATTCATGCGGCCCGCGCTAACTTAAAACCACTTCAAATTATTCAATCCCGTTTTTGCAGGATAGCCGTCGGACCCCGTGGTTCGTCAGGAACATTAACTTGCATGACGACCTGGACCTAGAGTCCATTAGTAAGTATTTACAGTCGGCACCAATGCGCCATTTCGCCAAAACGGCACGACACGAGAACCCTCTCATTGTGGCCGCCGGAAACTACATTGTTGATCCTGCGGACCGAATGGTAAACAGTCGACGTCGCTCAAAACACGTCATCTCGGATCCTCCCGATCCGCTAACGGTGCTTTTAGGTACCCCAAGCACCGGTCATCGTTCTCGTCGAACCCGTCGTTTGCGACGAAGGGCTCGGCGAGTAAATTAACCCACAGACACAGCCCACTGAGTTTCTCGCTAGATCTTCTCAGTGGGTCGCGTTTCCGATCCGATGGTAGATTCTGCGAAGCACGGCTCTTGCTAGGGTTCGTGTTAGCAAATTCGTCAGGTTTGAGCCCCGAAAGCTCACCTACACGTTAGGGCGAAACTGAAATAGTCTCTCAAGACTATCATCATAGGTAGGAAACCGACATAACGCAGTCTCGCTTCATCTGGCTTCCCACATACAATACGATTAATTCGTAACAGCTTGAAAGTCTCCAATAATATCGATAGATTCTGCGAAACACGGCTCTTGCTAGGGTTCGTGTTAGCAACATCGTCAGGTCGGCCACGTCGTATCGCTAATGTGGTCCTCCCCAAGACCATAAGCTTAGGTAGAGAAATAAAAAATCTAGCTTCCCTGAGTTCGACCCTGTACTAAAGTTTCCCGCCACACCAACTGTCACGTTTTCCTTTATCTTCGGTGTAAAAGTTTAACTGTACGCTCTATTTGCTTTTTTCCTAATTACGCCCGACGCGACGTACGCGAAGCGTGATCGACTAAAAATTTAATAGTCCTACGTATTTGTTCTTGTGCAATTTTGCTGTATAGTTTTCAGTAACAATTGCCACCGAACTCCAATGACAAGACGAACAGAAATTTGTTTTTAGGTTCTCAATTTATAGAAAAACTAGCTGTACCCGTCCGCTTCGCTGGGCATTTAAAATTAACATTATTATTTCTCACCCCCACAAAGATTCTCATCATTAACGCCCCCGCAACTGGTGTAGGGAGTCCAACACAAGTATAAATGTTAGCCTATCTATTGAGTACATGTATTTTCTGCATTGATACCAAGTTTCAAGTCAATCGGATGCATGGTTCAGTAGTTATAACGGAACATCCGTAAAAACGACTGTAGATTTATATATTAGTATAGATAGGCGAAAATCAAACAGCTCCATTCTTTTATTTGTTTGTCGATAGATTTTTTTAGTACCTATTGGCGAACGCAGTGCCGTCGATAGTACAAGATAGAAGAAGTTTTTTTACAATGATAGCTGCCACGCAGCACGCTAGTACCCTGATGGCGTGGGAAGGCTCATCGTTACCGGTAACACGCAACGCATAAGACCCAAAGGAGGAAGTCCAAGCCGGTGGTCTGACCAGGTGACTGAAGCAACTAGATTAGAACCAGAACTAGACTTTTGAAGTCGTCGTGGCCTAAAGGACAAGACATGCATACGTGTTGAGCGATGCACCGGTGTTCGAATCTCAGGCGGGTATCAATTTTTCTAATTAAATACGTACTCAAAAAATGTTCACGATTGACTTCCATGGTGAAGGAATAACATCGTGTTATAAAAATCAAACCCGCAAAATTATAATTTGCGTAATTACTGGTGGTAGAACCTCCTATGAGTCCGCACGGGTAGGTACCAACACCCTACTTATTTCTGCCGCGAAGCAATAATGCGTTTCGGTTTGAAGGGCGGGGCAGCCGTTGTAACTATACTGAGACCTTAGAACTTATATCTCAAGGTGGGTGGCGGCATTTACGTTGTAGATTTCTATGGGCTCCAGTAACCACTTAACACCAGGTGGGCTGTGCTCGTCCACCCATCTAAGCAAAAAAAAAATACAATCATCACTGAAATATTCGAAATTAATTGCAGGTATTAAATGAAATTCAACATTAGTTTGAAAAACATGTTCATATAGAAGGCATGTTGATTCAGTTGCGTTCCAAATTGTCACTGTTACAGTAATATTTGTATTAATGTTAATTAATAAAACCAGATCGGTAACTTCAGTGCGTGTAATAACAGTGTTACTAACTGGCGTTCGCTGTGAGCGAAATTAGGCCATAATTATTGAAGCCTTTTTTTTTGTTTGTTGTTGATATGGGAGGACGAGCTCACGGCCCAGCTGGTGTTAAGTGGTTACCGCGGCCCATAAAAATCAACCACTACAACGCCGCCCCCCATCTTGAGAAATAGGTCCTAAGTTTCAGTCGTCACAGTACAATATCTGCCGCGCCCTTCAAATCGGAACGCATTACTGTTTCACGGCAGACTTAGGCGGGGTGGTGATACGGACCCATACAGGCTGAAATGACGACATACCACCAGTAATTATGCAAATTAAATTTTTTACGGGTTTCTATTACACAATACTGTTCCTTCACTGTGGAAGTAATTTTTGAACATTCGTTCAGTAAGTATTTCATTACAAAAACTGTTACCCGCCTGCGGGATTCGAACACCGACACAGACGCATCGCTCGATACGAATGCACCGGCCGTCTTATCCGTTAGGCCGCGATGACTTCAAAAAACCTGAAGATTTGGATTTATTCCACGTGTTACATTTTCTTTTTTGTACAGAGGTAGAGGTATAACAAATAATTTAAAAAAAAATTGCAAAATTACATCCTAAAATTATAAATTATATTCTAAACAGCTACTAAGAGGCACAGTCGATACTGGTATTGAACTGTTTTATGTTTCTTTATGTAAATGTACATCGACAAATAGAGAGATATCTTTATGTTGTTAATAATAATTTGTGATTCCAACTTGAGGCTGATATGTATTTCTTTAACTACTTAAGTGGGGGTGGTACCTGCATGGTCTATTCCGGCAAACAGTCCTGCATTTCAGTGGGTAATAAAATCGAAATGTTGACCTCTAGTCTCTGATTAGCTAATGGTAGGCAGCGGCTTGGATTTGCCCCTGGCATTGCTGAAGTCCATGGGCGACGGTAACCACTCACTATCAGGCCGTATTCTCGTCTGCCTACAAGGACTATTAAAAAAAAACAGATTTCTACGAGTCATGTTATTATCAGTCTCAATAGCTACCTCTGAACACTCGAGAACACTAGCAGTTTCTTCGCTGAAAACGAACCATAGCGCATCGGTCAACCCGTTCAGCCATTTTACAAATCACCTGTCCGATGACAGCATATTCGATTTTCCACAGACAATTAAAGATGTCCTCTTTTTTTTTTCAACCTACACAGACAATGGATCTCGCGTGTCTGCCGTGGCTATAATTTTCAAAATGGCCGGCCAATGTCAGTACGTAATGACTTGCACGTCGATAATTCATTCGCGTTCAATGTCATTATGTTAATTCAGAATTTTTCTCAAGTTATCTGTATTACCTATTGGTGGTATATCTTTTCGAGATGGCACGGTCGCATTGACTACAACGCGGTTTTCCTTTGGTAAGTCATGATATCGTCCGGCCACCGAAAGTAAATGCGGCACTGAATTTACTATTTAACTAGCGACCCGCCCTCGCTTCGCTTCGGAAACATTAAATTTCATTATTGATAGCAGAGTCCCGTGATGTTACCCGCGGCTATTGTCGTACCGCGGGTGACGCCGCGGGGTGAAGCTAGTCTAAAAAAGTTACTCCTTATATCATCCGCTACCTATCAGTGAAAGTCTCATCAAAATCGGTCCAGTCGTTCCAGAGATTAACTGGAACAAACAGACAGACAGACAAAAATTGTAAAAAATGTTATTTTGGTGTATGGACCGAATATATATTCATATGCATGTAGTAAAAAGCGGTTATTTCAATACTACAAACAGACACTCTAATTTTATTTATATGTATAGATATAAATGTTATTTATTTACTCTACCAAATACTTATCATTTAAAAAGTAATCGTTATGTTCCAATCTATCACATTCTCTCGAAGGGAGGGCAATAGCTGTCATTCCAATACCGATTCCATAGCACCAAGTGGTCGGTATGGTTTTTCGTTACTTTTCTCTCTCTCTCTCTCTTCGATCGGTTCCTCACTGCTGAGGATCGTGACTCCGTCCGATTTCGTCAACCAACTGTCTCCATCGATCCCGCCCTGCAGCCCGGTGGAGTGCGTCGCTGATAGGTATCCCCAGTTCCTCCGCTATTTGGTCCGACCATCGTTTGGGACCTCTACCCCTAGGCCTTTTTCCCTCTATTTTACCGGTNTCTTCGATCGGTTCCTCACTGCTGAGGATCGTGACTCCGTCCGATTTCGTCAACCAACTGTCTCCATCGATCCCGCCCTGCAGCCCGGTGGAGTGCGTCGCTGATAGGTATCCCCAGTTCCTCCGCTATTTGGTCCGACCATCGTTTGGGACCTCTACCCCTAGGCCTTTTTCCCTCTATTTTACCGGTCACCACAAGGCCTTACTTAAAGCAATAAAAATCAAGCATGTCTCTAAAGGATACATGTATAATACGTATCATATTCTAGGGGTGAAAGGCTATTTGATTTAAGTGACATTGCGCTTAACTCGGGACATTTATCTTTGTAATTAACACTAAACATACCAAAACATACATAACATACTAGATGGACCGACGACCTAGTAAAAAGCGCTGGGTCTCGTTGGATGCAGGTGGCAATGGATCGGTCGCACTGGAAATCTATTGGAGAGGCCTATGTTCAGCAGTGGACGGCGATAGGCTGAAATGATGATGATGATGATACCATAACAGGTCAAATGACCCATTTTGAACTTTTGCATTGAAAAGACACGTATCATCTTATAGCTTTTGCACATTTGACTTTATTACTTTTTTTTACCAATTAATCTACAGTTATACTATTTTTTTCTTTTGTTTCTTTTGAGTAATATTTGTCGTATACCATATTATCTACCCTCTATGGTAGAAATCGGTACTAGTAAGTGTTGGTATGATTAGTGTTAAACTTGCATTTTATTTGGTACTAGCATCAACAATTCGAACTTCGATTAGTTTACTCCATTCAAACTACTGAACAAGTTTTTTTGTTATATTTTCCAAATTTTAATCTCTAAATGACTGGCCTGTAAGTTTTCAAAAATATCGCCTGAATCTTTCACTTGTCGATATAACATACTCTTCGATATCTGGTCCCAAAACCAGTTCCTTAATTATTATTATTTTTTATTGCTTAATTTTTTTATTTATTGCTTAGATGGGTGGAAGAGCTCACAGCCCACCTGGTGTCAAGTGGTGACTGGAACCCGTAGACATCCACAATGTAAATGCGCCACCCACCTTGAGATATAAGTTCTAAGGTCTCAAGTATAGTTACAACGGCTGCCCCACCCTTCAAACCGAAACGCATTACTGCTTCACGGCAGAAATAGGCAGGGTGGTGGTACCCACCCGCGCGGACTCACAAGAGGTCCTACCACCAGATGGGTAGACGAGCTCACAGCCCACCTTGTGTTAACTGGTTACTGGAGCACATAGACATTTACAACGTAAATGCGCCACCCACCTTGAGATATAATTCTAATATTTCAAGTATAATTACCGGCAATTAAAACTTTTCAATACTAGAGCGTTTATAATTGGAAGGTCGCATGGATGGGTACCACCACTTCGGCTGATTTTCGTTGTGCGACCAGATTGAGTATGACAACGTATGAAGATAGGTGTTAAGCTTTTAGCAGAGTCCATACACATCACTAAGTTAATGTCCATTCTGAGAGACAGTGATAAGATCTTCATTACAGCGAAATAACTTATATCTAACTAGAAAAATACATAATAGTTTAAAAAAACTAACAAAGTAATACGGTTATACAGAAAATCCAACTAAAAAATTTAAAATAAATTTGAATTAAAAATAGTGTGTAAAAAAATGATTTTATTGTAAAAAAGGCGTAGAGTGCTTTTCAGGATACTATCAAAATATCTATAATACAAATTTCTATAAAAGCGTATTTTGTTATAATAGTATTTTTAAACTATGTATAATTTTTTTTTTTTTTTTTTTAATTTCAATTTCTTCATTTTTTTTTCAATTCTTTTTTAATTTTAATTTTTTTTCCGCGCCAATGCAAGATTCCCTTNCCGCTCCAATGCAAGATTCCCTTGCCTAATATAAAATAAACAATTATATTTTCCTCAGCTTAGCCGGTAATGAGCAATTATATTTGTTTAGACGAAGCCTTGACACGGTTGCTACACTAGAAACACTATTAATTAAACAAACATTTGCTTATTTTCATTATTTCGGTCTCTAAGTGTGGCTTTTTGGTTTTCGGTAGCCAGGCGGCGGGAAACCTTATGATTGTCGCTACAACATAGTCGAAAGCTACTGGAACTTTTATATCCGACTGTATACTGTACGTTTGAGGTCTTAGACCTCACGTCTCAATGGCACTCACGTTGTGATGTATATGAGCACGGGCATCTAATCAACAGAAGGCCCATGAGTTTATTCACCCGTCTACCCAAAAAAAAGTCAATATTTATTCAAGAAATTTCGTATTCAAGTCCTTGGTGTATGTATTCGTGTGTTATACACCCCGGTAACCATAACACAGGAGAATATGTTAGAATACGGTAGCGTGATTATGTGTAGGATTTTTCTATAAGTAAGGTTACTGTCTAACTATGCGCAATTATATTTATAATACATTGCCAGTATTTATAACGACTATCTCGTGGAAGCGCATATGGCAGAAATGGATACAACGGTTAGTCCACCAAGCTTCTCGCCGGATCTTCTTAGTGGGTCGCGAGTCCGATCCGGTAGTACATTCACGGCAGAAATAGGCAGGGTGGTTGTACCCACCCACGCGGACTCACAAGAGGTCCTACCACCAGTAAATATTTCTGCCGTGAAGCAGTAATGCGTTTCGGTTTGAAGGGTCCCCACCCTTCCATTGTAACTATACTTGAGACCTTAGAACTTATATCTCAAAGTGGGTGGCGCATTTGCGTTGTGGATGTCTATGGGCTCCAGTAACCACTTAACACCAGGTGGGCTGTGAGCTCGTCCACCCATCTAAGTAATAAAAAATTTTTAGTAGATTCAGCGAAGCACTGCTCTTGCTAGGGGCTAGTATTAGCAAATTCTCTCAGCTTTAGCTCGTGAGCTTACCTATCCGTCCGAGACGAATAGGCAGGTAAAATAAAAAAGGGTACAACGGTGTTAGTCAAGGATTAGAGATAAACATGACCGATAACAGCGTAGTAGATGGAGACGCTTACAATACACGTCCGAATTACACATACGAGTGTACTTCATAAAGTTCAGGGATGTAGCGTGAACGAATTGAGTTTTCCTGAGTTTTCCGCGTTCGAGTTCTCAGCTCTTTCCGATTCGAGAACAGCCATTTACAACTCTCCCGCCTCAATCACGCGTACACTTTATAAATAATCATCGGTAAGGAAAAATTAACACGCATTTTTTTACCTACTTAACTTTTTTGCTTTGTCATGACTTAAGGCTTAATTCAGCGAAATTTTGTTTTCTGAATTTAAATTTGAACTGAGCGAAGGTTTATGCTATAAACGATTTTGTTGTTAATTAGTTCATTTAAATACTGATGTGGTAAATTAAAAATGTTTGTGGAAAGGTAATTACTACATAGATTGCTGAAAGAGACGAATCCTGTTGAATGCCGTGAACAAGGACGCTTTGGATATCAAGTTAATACAATGATAGCTTCGCGTCAACGTAGCTTGGTAATAGCCTAAGGGACAACAATACGCCCCCTAGTAATTATTTCTGAAAATTATAACGTAGCCTCTATCAAATAAGAGGTATAATCAAGAAATTGTAAACTTTTGGTGATAGATAATACATGAGTTTTTACGAGCAACTCCACGTTGATGGAAATTATTTCTTTTTTTTTCCTACCTATTCTAGTAACCTCGAGGGGTTATTCTAGATTCGCCGAGCTAGTAGGTGAGCTCACGGGGCTCAAACGTGACGACGTTGCTAACACAAACCTTAGCAAGGGCAGTGCTTCGCAGAATCTACCACCGGATCGGAAACGCGACCCACTGAGAAGATCCGGCGAGAAACTCAGTGGGCTGTGTCTGAGGGTTAATTTACTCGTCGAGTCCTTCGTCGCAAGCGATGGGTTCGACGAGAACGATGACCGGACGGAAATTATTCCGGCTCTTTTCCTGCTATAAACATACCCGTCTTGATTCTGTACGAATTTTAGTTAAATGACTAGTTGTTCAACATTAAGTAGACTATTATTACGAAGCATTACAGAACGTGGTCGAACTTAAGAACTAAAAAAGTCGTCATATGGCACATACGGTGCAATAACGTCACTTAAGCAAATTATATAATTTTTCAGGAAAAACGTTGGAAAATTCAACATCTTATTTTATATAATTCTTAGATATAGTTCTGCTAGACTATAGAAATAAAATGATAATATTTAAACTACAACTTTAAACTTCAACAGTGAACGCAAAACATCTCTCTCGTCTCACTAATCTCTATATATAAAAATGAATTGCTGTTCGTTAGTCTCGCTAAAACTTGAGAACGGCTGAACCGATTTGGCTAATTTTGGTCTTGAATTATTCGTGGCAGTCCAGGGCAGGTTTAAAAGGTGAGAAAATATAAAAAAGTTAGGAATAATATAAAAACAAACAATTTTGTTTTTTCTTTGATGTGTCCCCTTAATGTGTCTTTTATTTATCGATTGAGGCACTACGAAGTCTGCCGGGTCAGCTAGTAACTAATAAAAAATGTATTTTCTCATATTCAGTTCAGTGTTAGCAAAAATTGCATAAGTAACTTCATAGCAACGTATGTGCGATATAATTAAACTAGTTCTAATATTATTAACTCTGTATTTAATGGTTGTAGGGTGTAAAGGTGAGCCCGTACCGTAACAGTTGTGAGTTTGAGGCCTAAAAGTAAGAATAATTAGAGTCCCGTAAGCAAGTCGAGATTTTGATATTTTTCTAATAAAATACGCGCTTAAGTCACATTCACGGTAGACTAGCACGATGAGGGAATAACGTCATCAAATAAACTATACCTAATTTGCTGAATTTGTGGTGGATAAGCGGCTCTTATTAGTCCGCACGGATAGGTACCACCGCCCTGCCTATTTCTGCCGTGAAGCAGCAATGCGTTTCGGTTTGAAGGGCGGGGCAGCCGTTGTAACTATACTGAGACTTTAGAACTCATATCTCAAGGTGGGTGTCGGCATTTACTTTGTAGACGTCTACGGGCTCCGGTAACCACTGAACACCAGGTGATCTGTGAGCTCGTCTACCTATCTATGCAATAAAAAGAAGACCTCAAAAATACTTTTTTTTATTATTTTTTTATTGCCCTTGTAGGCTGACGAGCATACGGCCCACCTGATGGTGAGTGGTTACCGTCGCCCATGGACTTCAGCATTGCCAGGGGTAGAGCCAAGCCGCTGCCTACCGGATAAAAAAATAGTCTTGTGAATACGAGTTTCTCTGTAACACCACTCCGGCGACGACGGGTTACGTTTTGTAAGGTGTTGTGTATTTATTATGAATCATACGGTAATTAGATCACTCGGTAAACTAAAAAGCGATGCAACCTAGTGACGTCACAGCTCAAACACGAAATAACACAGATAATATAATGGTACAATCAAAACACACACACACACGAGTCGGGAAAATAGTCCCTTATTTCTGCCGCGAAGCTGTAATACCGGAGTGTTTAAATAGCAGCCGGTGTTGCTAACAGTGGCCACTTGAGACGTCGACCTCAAGGCTTGCATCGGCATTCATGTTACAGTGTGAGTATGGAAGCTCGTTTGAATTTTTTTAATGTATTTGTAGGCTAGCATTTTAATCAACCACAAATACTTATCAGCGTAGCCGACGGCCCGCTCGATGGTAAGGCGGAACCGCATTCATAGTAAAATACGAACGTCGTCAACTTTCTGTACGTGCGAATCTCTCATTGTAGATCACATAAATGATTGTCATTTAAATAGATGGAACCGAAGCACGTGTAAAACAAAAAAAAAACCTTCTACTTTGTACAGTGCCAACAAACATTGTGTATACGAACGCTGCACAAAACCCTAAGCAAATATTGGTGGTATGGCTTACCTGGGCAACGCTTATCCTGCGAAGTTATCAACTTTAAACTTTACACTGTTGCGATTAAATTCGTTCTCGGAGACGTGTACGCGCTTTGACGTCTCGAGCGCGACTGGCGGAACGCAATGGCGCTTGTCGTTAACACAATGGCGGTCGGGTGTCGTGTCGGTGTGTGCGTGCGAAGAAGCCTTCGTGAAAATGCGGCGTTTGACGAAATTCAGAGCGACTTTTGGCATTAATTATGTGCTATCGTTTTTTTTTTTTTTACGTATACATAAAATTAAACATTTAAACATTCTTTTGTTGCTACCCGTAGTACACGACCATTTTAGATTTGGAATTTCGTATCATTTCAAGAACAAATCCTTATTTACTTTTTTTTTTTATTGCTTAGATGTGTGGACGAGCTCATAGCCCACCTGGTGTTAAGTGGTTACTGGAGCCCATAGACATCTACAACGTAAATGCGCCCAACACCTTGAGATATAGTTCTAAGGTCTCAGTATAGTCACAACGGCTGCCCCACCCTTCAAGCCGAAACGCATTACTGCTTCACGGCAGAAATAGGCGGGGCGGTGGTACCTACTCGTGCGGACTCACAAGAGGTCCTACCACCAGTAATTACACAAATTATAATTTTGCGGGTTTGTTCCGCTTCACCGCGGAAGTCAATCGTGAACTTTTTTATATTCTACGACTACTTTGCTGCATATTAGTTATTTTTTTTTAATTCTAAGCAATGTGGACCTCGAAATGTGAAACGTTTTTGTTTTGTTTGAAAAAGTTTGAATAATAATTTATTTTGTTAGTGATAGATTTTAAAGGTGAAATTTTTACATTTATTATCGATTTGAAGTTGTTTTTTTTTAAACTTCCTTTCGCGGGTTTTACTTTAATTAGTAGAGCTTTAAAAGAAAATTTACATAACGCTCATTACAATATAGATTGTCGAGTGTAAATGTAGAGTTTGTGTTTTTCAATTTATATTCACTAAATTGCTTCGTTATTATTATTAGACGAATACAAAATGATAGAGTTGGTAGAGTGTTTCTACAATACTTTTATATCAATTAGTAATATTTTGTGTATTTTTAAGAGGACTTTCCTCGAGTACTTCGGTCATATTGCTCGGAAAGCACCGGATAGCTTAGAGAGACTATTCGTGACAGGGAAGATCGAGGGAAAGAGACCGCGTCGGTGCAGTCCGACAAGGTGGTTCGACAAAATCCGCACCACACTAGAGATCCCATTCCATGACGCCCTTCATGCGGCCAATGATCAGAGGCGCTGGCGGGACATTACAAGGAGCAAAATCCTGTCGAAGTATAATAGCCACGACCCTCAGCAGTGAGAAAACGATGCGAGGAGGAGCATGAGGACTTTCGTTTAGCTTTGAATTTTCGTACTGGCAATAATTTATTAATACCGCGAAAGAGCCTACGAGCTCACACGGCCCGGCAGATATTAAGCGCATACACGTCAAAACGTATCTGCCGTTACCCAATGTTGATTGTAATTTATCACAATCATCCTACCGTACAAACATGTGAATGCTTCGCCAGAGAGACGGAAAATCGCAGGTCGCAGGAAAAAGCAGGTCGTACTAACTATTCACAGACACGCAACATACGCGAGGACTCGAATGATACATTACGGCCAGCGTTAAATAAGAAATATAAGAATTATAGTCCTCATTGACGATGACAAAGAAAAACTTAACAGTGACAGTCTCATGTGTAACCTAACCAAAACATCATCCCACTTAGTTTTTCGGCGGATCTTCTCAGTGGGTCGCGATTCCGATCCGGTGGTAGATTCTGCGAAGCACTGCTCTTGCTAGGGCCGTGAAGCAGTAATGCGTTTCGGTTTGAAGGGTGGGGCAGCCGTTGTAACTATACTTGAGACCTTAGAACTTATATCTCAAGGTGGGTGGCGCATTTAGGTCGTAGACGTCTATGGGCTCCAGTAACCACTTAACACCAGGTGGGCTGTGAGCTCGTCCACCCATATAAGCAGTAAAAAAAGTTCGTGCTTATGAAACTGACAGCTTCTTCCTAGAAGTCACATTATTTACTGTATGATCTACCAGGATGTGAGCAAGAGTACACACTTGGAACGGCGCGGACACACCTGTGTATGGTATGACAGCGTGTAAAGGGTACACGCCCTCCAGGTGTTTGACCTTTCATGCCGAATTAGTACTTTAAAGCGTTCGTTTCTCAATGAATGTTCAATGTAATCTTGAAATAATGACGCTATTATTAACCCACAGACACAGCGTTTCCGATCCGGTGGTAGATTCTGCGAAGCACTGCTCTTGCTAGGGCCAGTGTTAGCAACACTCCGGTTTGAGCCCCTTGAGCTCACTCAGAAGAAGCCATTTCCGTTTTTTTTATATATTTTTTTACTAGCTGAGTCCCGAGAAGTTACCCGCGTTTATTGTCGTACCGCGGGTGACGCCTCAGGGCGAAGCTAGTCTAAAAAAAGTAAGTTTAAGCAGTAGGCAGCGGCTTGGCTCTGCCCCGGGCGTTGCCATGCGTCCATGGGCGACGGTAACCACTCACCATCAGGTGGGCCATATGCTCGTCGGCCTACAAGGGTAATAAAAATAAATAAATAAATAAAACCTAAGTTACTCCTTATATCATCAGCTACCTATCAGTGAAAGTCCCATCAAAATCGGTCCAGCCGTTCCAGAGATTAGCCCGAACAAACAGACAGACAGACAGACAGACAAAAATTGTAAAAAATGATAATTTGGTGTATGTACCGTATATCTATCTAATATATAAAATTCTCGTGTCACAATGTTCGTTCCCTTCCTCCGAAACCGCATGACCGATTCTCATGAAATTTTTTATGCATATTCAGTAAGCCTGAGAATCGGCTACTATCTATTTTTCATACCCCTAAGTGATTAGGGTTGTCCACCCCTAACATATTTTTTTTTATTTGGACTTTTTTTTTTGTTGTAAGTAATGGGGTATTATGTGGTTGAATGAGGTTTTGTTATTTTATTATATATTCCCTCATCGTTCACAGCACTACATACCTCTTTCACTCATTTACCGCATCCTTACACACTTACAATAAGTTATTTTTTTTTCTACACTAGAAATTCCCTAGAAATCTTATATAATATGGCAAAACAATGTTTGCCGGGTCAGCTAGTACTAATATATAAATCTACAGTGGTTTTTACGGAGTTTCCGTTATAACTACTGAGCCATGCATTCAACTGACTTGAAACTTGGTATCCATGTAGAATAACATTACTTAGTACTTAGTATCAGTAAGCCATAAGTTAGTTTAGATGGAAATTGGATTTTTGAGTCGAACGCTTCCGAAGCAGCACGGCGATGCACTCGATAATAACTCTTATTATTATAGGCAGTGATGATGAAATCCTAAATTGTGCCAAAAAAAACAATCAAACACAGAAACCTTTCCAAACCAATAAAGTAAGCCAACAAGAATCTCATTGTAGTATGGATGTAGACACTGCGAGCGTTTGCTTTACCGTTTATTTATACAAGTGCATTTATTGACACACATATGTTTAGTACAGCGGTTCTCAAACTGTGCGTCGCGACTCCGACGAGGAAATATTGAAGAACATAGAAGGACGATTTGTGTTAAAAAAAAATTAGGCCTAAATTTATTACTAATGTTAGATAAGCGCTAAATCATTTTTAAATTACTTGAAGAAAACGCAAATATTTTTGGGCGATTTTGTGGATCGCCACCGTATCAACTTTGAGAAGCGGTGTTTTAGTGTAACGTGGAATGTTTGCCCGTAATTTTAGGCTACAAGTTTTTGTATTTGAAATCTGAAACAGCCTATGGACCACAATACGGTACTGATCTTTAAATTCACAAGATTACAATTCTTATTTGCCTGTTATGAAAATCTAAAAACACATTTTTAATAATTTAATTTTTTTAATTTATTTTTATTGCCCTTGTAGGCAGACGAGCATACGGCCCACCTGATGGTGAGTGGTTACCGTCGCCCATGGACTTCAGCAATGCCAGGGGCAGAGTCAAGCCGCTGCCTAGCGAAATTTCCGAAACAATTGAAGAGACCATCGGGGAATTTAGTACCAAATATATATGACTTCATAGAAGTAAATATAAGGCCCCTTTAAACCTTTGAGCGCGAACCGTCGACAGATCGACTCTCTATTAATGCGTATTAAGTGCGGAGCGTCGGAATACCGACTATTTTCACAGTTTGATTATAGGTATTAGCTATCTACATGTAAGAACGTGTCTTAGCGAACGTATGTACTTTTCTTAATAAGTTAATAACATTAATAAATAACCATTTAAGCTTATTTTGCTGTGAATTTAGCAATGATTTTTTTAAAATTAAAGTTTTTTATAAGGTACTTTTTTTCAAAAACCCTCTAGGAATTTCTGCAAAATATTTGAAAATAAGCTTAAGTTGAGTCAAAACGGTAAAATTAAAGTCGGGTTAATGAAGAATCTCGTGCGTCACATCCAATAAATTTTCCACAAACCCTTTTACAATGACAGTCTGACGATAAAAACTTAAAATGTCAGCGGACGCCGCCGTTTAATTACAAACAGTTGACAATAAATAATTAACATAAACGCATTGACGATTTATTCATATGAGAGACCTTTGACTGTACCATCCTGGAATTGATTAGGAAAAAAAAATCAAAAAGAATTGTCTACGGTTCGCGATAGTCACATTTCTAGTTGTCATTACAAATTCTAAATTGAGCCTGCGTTTTTTTTTTGTTGTTGAATTTTAATGTATTGAAATGATTTGATAATTTGTACAGAAATGGTTTATTATTACGAGCGATCCTCCTGACTGTATCCCTTTGTGGCGGGTAGCCATCATTCAACGCAAGATAATTGACAGATGCCTGAATCTCGCTTACGACATTTTCAAGATAAAGCGCATATATACAAGTTCCGAACAACAACATTCGGACCGTCGGTCTACCGAGCAATATCATCCGCTCGGTGGAAGATCTT